>JADRCD010207396.1:0-11001 GCA_019843815.1 Montemys delectorum
TTTGTCTAGTTTTGAGTTTAACAATCAGTCCCTCCCCAACCTGGAAAGATATCCTCAGTTTGTGATTCCCATGCTTAAAGATTATTGGTTCAGTGTGGCATCCAGGACTGAAGCAAAAGAATGCTCAGTTATGTTTCTGCTCTCACATAGACAGCCTTCCTTTGCTGTCAGCCTACGGGTGCTGCCTCAGGGTTCCTGATTGGTTTCTTTTTAATAAAGAAAGCATTGAAGTCCCCAGGACTAGATATTTAAAGGTCACTTGGGCCTAAAGCCAGACCACCTGCCATGCCCTTTCTCAGTTCTCTTTTCCTCTTCCCTATCTCATTCCCCACAGGCAAGATGAAGTATCTCTGTCTTCTAAGTGTCACAAAATTCAGCTCTCTACCTCACAAAACTGTTTAGACTCCAGTTCATCCATTTTCTCCAAGGAAGTGCAATGCTATCAAGGTCCCATTTTCAGCTCCTTTCTACCAGGGTTGCCACTGACCATAGTAGTAGTGTATTCCTCTCAAAGCTAAGAGAATTGGCAGACTTTCATACTGATGCATCTGACCTGCCCTCCCATGTTGTTTCCAACACATAAAAATGTGAAGAGATTCACACAGACACATACACAGACATACGTGAAGCATAAAAATTAAAGAACAGAAATACAGGACAGCACATAAATATGTAAACACATGAAGAAACATATTTAGCCACAAAACAAGCAGAAGACACATACACACACACTGAGAGAGAAAGAGACAGAGACAAGGAGAGGGGGAGGGAGAATGAGGGAAAGAGAGGGAAAGGAGAGGGAGAAAGAGAGTGGGGGAAGAGAGAGAGTGAGACAGACAGACAGAGAGACAGAGAGACAGAGAGACCCATCAGAGGTACACATAGACATACACCCTCTATCAAAGACCTAATGACTCCCCTGGGTACAGAATATGAATCCAAAGCAAAATGTCTACCACCTAGTGTGCAAGCTCAATAAATGTTTGCTGAGCTGATCTGAGCCACAGGGGATCCATCCTAGGTAGCTGCTTCAATTAGAAATGGGAAAAATGAGTCCTGTCTGGATTTCCTGCTGGTTAAATCTTGCATATAATAAGTGGGAGAGGGTGGGGTGGTAGGCATGGGGAGGGGGAGGCAACAGGGGTTTATTCTTTTTTTTTGTTTGTTTGTTTGTTTTTTGGAGGGGAAACTGGGAAAGGAGAAATTTACATGTAAATAAAGAAAATATCAAATAAAAAAAGAAAAAAGAAAAAGAAAGTTCTAACAGGAAGACGTTACACAGTGCCAACATCTCTGTGACCCTCCTTTCCTTTCCCACAAGGCCTAGACTGAATTTAGACTCTCCATGCCATGGCCACTTCTCTTTGTGCTACAGCTTCTAGGCGATGGGCAAGTCTTCATTAGCTTTCTGGCACTTTCCCTAGCTTTACTTAAGAAGTCTTGCATGCCCTATTATCAGTCTACCTGGGCAGTTCTGGAACCCAGGTGTGCCTGGCTCTTGGGCTCATACTAGAAACCTCTGTGCAGTAGGATCTCCAGCACTATAGCTAAAGGAGGAGCTCAAGCATTAGGAAGTGCAGCCCAGCAAGTAGCAGGGGCAGAGTAGCTGGGAGCTCAGGCAGTTCCAGAGGAGGTAATCATGATACCAGAAGTTCCCCAGAAGCTGGGTATCTAAACATGGGGCGTTTCTTTCACTTGGCCATTAAACCTTAGGGCAGAGACACTCCAGTCAAACAGGGTGTCTAGCATCATACTGACCTAGACTTCTTACTGGATTCTGCCAGGAAGGAAAGTAGGTTATCCTGGCAAGTCATCTGAAACCATCACTCTCACTCAGTCACAAGTTTGAGAATAACAGGATCCCTATTTCAAAGGTTTCTATGAAAGTTAGATGTAGTTATTGAACCTTCCTTAAAGTTCCTCTAGCTAGATAGTGCCATCCCATCATACAGAGGAAAATGCTGAGGTGTTAGAGCAGAATTTTGTCCAGCTTGTTACTGGCAAAGTTGGAGCATAGTACACAAGTCTGTCTGGCACATTCACTTTCACTATGTCTCAGAGGACTCATTGTCTGTTGCCACCTGCATGCCCATTCTTATAACTCTGTCACTGAGGCTAGGACAAATTGATCTTGGAGTCCATAGAATCTGTGGTTGCTTCCTTTCCCAGAGTTCTTTGCACCACTGAAGTCCAACTCTCCTGTCCACCAGTTCCCTCTATGATCATGGGGAGAGGGAAACTGAACATCTTGCCAGTGGCAGCAAAGCCATTTGCTCCTTGTTTCTAGTGGGCATGAGGAGCAGTCTATACCCTGGATCACTTTCCTACTCCAAGAAGCAATCCTCACAGCTGCCTGCTGTCCAATGCAGAAGTCCATTGATTCCAAGGACTGGGGGAGTCCTGCTCACCAACTTGGCTGCCCACTCTGCCCTGCCAGCTTGCCTGTCTGTCCAGTGCCAGCCTGACCCTCTGTCCACTGTAAGCTCTTCAGGGTCCTTCCAAAGAGCCTCAGCTTCAGGTGTGACCTCCTTGGTTTCATTACCTCCTTCCCCTATCTAGAGAATAAGCACCTTCCCCACCACAACTCTTGTCTGTAAGGAGTTGCCTCAACACCATAGCATATGTAGCCTCTTATGATTTCAACAGATGGAAAGGATATAAGAATAAGCCTGGGCTGGAGAGATAGCTCAGCGGTTAGGAGCACTGACTGCTCTTCCGAAGGTCCTGAGTTCAAATCTCAGCAACCATATGGTGGCTCACAACCATCTGTATTGAGATCTGATGCCCTCTGGTATATGTCTGAAGACAGCTACAGTATACTTTCATATAATAAATAAAATAAATCTTAAAAAAATAAGTCTAACTAGTTGTTTAAAATTATCCCTCTACAAGTGGCCTTGTTTTGGAAGAGCCATTGTGAATGCTGGCCCTGGAGACTGCATTGCTTTATGCACTGATTCAGGATCTTAGAGCAGGACTCCAGCCTCTAAGTCTCAGCCTGAATTTCTGAGGTGAAGCTACCAAAACACAGACTTCCCTCAGCATCCATTGCAAGAACCTGGTTACCATCCCAGATGTACCACCTTTTAGCCATGCAGTTGAAGTCTAATGACTTGCCATCTGTGAAATTCCAATTATTCTGCCCTGGTTCCCTCCTTCATGCCTATTTTTAGAGTTATCATGAGGGTTAGGTGACATTTTACGAAAGTTTCCACTGAAAAGTCCAGAGATCAGCTAATCAGACTCCCTACAGTCTCGTTTATCTATCTCAACCCTTTCTTTTTCCGTCCTTTCCTTTGTCTTCCCATGAGGCATGTACTCTATGAGGATAAGGATCATGGCATTAATCAATATGCCTGTATACTTCCAGGCCACAGACAAGCTTGACACACAATAGAGTCTCTGAAAATTGTGGATCAAAGGAATTGAAGAGAACAGAGTCCTACCCTGTGAATCTCAGTCAGATCATACAAAACTCACAATAATTGCCAGCATTTATGGAAGTGGAGGACCCTGCATTATTTGCATGGCACACATCAACTTCTAAAGCCTATTCCTTCCCTGCAGGTTAATTTGTTAGCCTGATCCTCTGTCATGGCTTTTTGTTTGTCTGGGTGTTGTTCATTTATTTTTAAACTTGGTAGGTGACTGTTAAAGAATGTCATGCCCATGATCACGCAATTAGAGGATGTCAGAATCAGGACTTTAACACATATCCATAATCCCAAAACAATAACCTCCTCCACAACAAAAAAAAACTTCCTTTCTCTCTGGGGTTTCTTTCTGTATGAACAGAATTCCTGAAAGTCAAGGTGAAAGACATAAAAATTCAAGCATAACTTGGGATCCACATGCTTTCAAGCCTGTCTGATTCATTCTTATCCAAACCTCTCCAGACACAACCCATAAAACCACAACTTTATTCCATTCCCCTCCTATCCCAGCTGAGAGGCAGCTCCAATATTCTTGACTAAGAATATTATTTCAAATAACTCATGTGGACATCTGTATGACTACAGAAAAAATAGGTACTGGAATGCCCTCTTGCTATAAATCACAACCCCCAACTCCCTGCCCTCCCCCAAACAGGTAAGACACAGAATTACTGTCCCTAGTGACAAATATTCCTAATTTAAAGAGTGTTTATTTCAAAGGGGTGAAGAGCTGGGGTTGCTAAAAAATATTTAGGTAGTATTTTCCCCATTTTTCATTTGAAGAGGGACAGCAATTATATGCTGGCTTCAGTGAAACATGGGAAACCTCTTTTCTAATTCACACTCCCTCAGACCTATTGAGCAGCCTGAGCAAACTATGAGATGCATCTAGCAGTTTAGAGACAGTTCTTGAGAATTACCATGCCCTGCAGTTGATGATTTCAGATCAGCACCCTCTCTGGCACCATAGTGAAAAGGCAGGAAGGAGCATTTTGAATCTTACAACTCATGAGCAAACTGAAGTTTTTCCTGACTCATAGGTCAGCTTCAGTGCTAAACATTGAAGGTTGGGAAGAGAAGTAGGCCATGAAAAAATTGAAAACATATAGCATGTGTACACCTGAAGGTTCTATAGGAACAGAAGGAAGAAATCCGGAGAAGAGTCAAGCAGATTCAAAAAGCAGAAAAGCCAGTGTGCACAGGGCTATGTAGTTATAGGTGTGCTCAGAGAGTTATATTGGATCCAGAACAATTAGTCTGAGATAGCAGGAGAACCTGAGGCATTTGGTAACAGATGAGGAGCATAATGGATCATCTTACTGAGGCCACTACACAGATTAACACAACCCCTCATAACCAATTCCACAAAAATGTAGTACTTTGGCTTACGGAAGCTAAAAATCCAAAAATCTAAGCATTGCCAGTGGTCAATGCCCTGGGTCAAAAGCCTTTCTTTATTCTTTCAAATCCTGTAAGAGCTCCAGGTATATCTTGACTTTTCTCAGGCTACCTCTACTTTACAAGGTTATCTTCCTTCTATTCCTTGTCTGTTTCCAGTTCACCCCCATCTGAAACTTTGGTTTGAAACAAATGCTGTGAGAACTATCCATTACAGAAGCTCAGAAAGAGACTAGACACATAGATACCAAAGGTTAAACTGCATCCCTCTGGAATACTGGCCTAAAGTTTACAAACACATAACAGAGGTAGGAAAATGAACATAAACAAGGTCTGAGATAGAGGTCTGAGAGGCCTGTCACATTAGGAATCTAAGAGTCAAGGGATTGAACTGGAAAAGGATAATCATGGAAGTTGGCAGAAAAACAAAACCAGAAGTTAAAGTCTGGATGTCTGACTGTACCCAAACCAGCCTCCTGCCATGGTAGTACATGGAGCAGTGTTGAGCAATGTGCCCTGGTGTTGGTTATATACCATGGTGTGAGTGAGTGTGTGTGTGTGTGTATTTGTATCTGTGTTTGTATGTGCCTCTGTGTGTGTGTTTCTGTGTTTATGTGTGTCTGTGTGTCTGTGTCTGGCTGGCTGTATCAGTCTCTGTCTATGTATCTGTGTGTGGACACATATGCAGACTCTCCCCATCCTCCCGCTCTCGGATCCAAACTCTGTCAACTTCTTGGGACGACTGTGGGTCATATTACTTCTTTTGGTTTTCTTGCAGGCTCACTGAAATAGTTTAGCACAAAATAGTTGTTTGTTGCTAACATGTGAGTAATTGTGATTGTGTAAATTACCATTATATTAACTACTAATAAAGTTTTCTAACAGAAAGTTAGCAATGTCCCATAGTAAGAACAGTGATACCAAGTGCTGCTGCAACAGGTGGAGAAAAACAGGAGGCAGGCAGCTGGCAGCCAGGGGTGTTTAGTAAGTTGCCAGTAAGAGGTTTCATGGGAGAGGCTCACACTGTGTGGGTGTGAGGGGGAGAGAATGATAGAGGCCACAAATCAGGCAACTGGATGACACACCTTCCTCAGTGACTCTCACTGACAGTCATTGGCCCCCACATACACACCCATACAGACATAGGGAAGGGGGGAGAGAGAAAGAAATAGAGAGATATTCCTATTGCCCTTCTCTGAAAGTGAGTGTTTAAGCTGTAAGATTTTTTTTGAGTCAGTAGCTTCTGTAAAGGTAGTATGAAAAAAGACACAAAGAAAAGGTTCATTCCCTTAATATTTCATACAGAATTGCTGTACTGAAATTGTTACCATGGTTCAATGACTCTCTGCTTGGCTAAACTTAGTCAGACTTCTCAATGTTCTCCTAGACCCATCTGTGCAGTATCTCGTAAAATCCAATTTTACTACATAATGCTTCCAAAGCAGTTTAGGAAGAATCTTTCACATTTATTCCCTAATCACCATCAATATCTGATCAATATCCTCATTCCTCACCCAAGTTTATGTATAAGATCACCTCAGATGATTCTTTCAAAGAATTTTGGTAGCTTAGCTCAGTCAGAATCCCATACAACATGCAGAAGAAACACACACACACACACACACACACACACACACACAGACATGGGGAAGGGAGAGAGAGAGAAATAGAGAGATATTCCTATTGCATCTTCATCATATTTTTATAGATGAAAACTTTTTTTATTGAATCTGCATCCCCACTTATCCCTGATACATCACAATGTAGCCCTACTCTATTGAAAAAAAAAGTGTCTTCACCATTTTATATAACTAGTTTTCTTTGACATCTCAGAGGATTAGCAGAGGGGTTTTGATTTGTCCAAGTACTTTGATAGAGATGAGCACAGAGTACAGAAATGCATCAGAGCTGGAATTCAGAGGGAAGCATCTAGATTATGTGACAGCGGGAAGGCACATTGAAGACCATTGAAGCAAGGCCACTGAAAACAGGCTGCCTGACTGTGAATCCTGATTCAAGCAAAAGCATGTTCTACACAGTTTTTGGTTATTGGAGAGCTCATTGTGTTGAGAAATCCCCTTTCCCCAGTTACAGAAAACTACCATGGTGAGATGTGGTGCAATTTGAGGCTTTACATGTACAGGTAGCTGACATTGTCTAGAATGTTCAAACAAGGATACAAGTGCCTGAAACAAACTAACTCAGATTTAACCTGCACAGTTAAAAATGTTAATGCCTGGGTCCAAAATTTTTGCTCATGGAGAAATAATCTTAAGGCAGGGCCTGAGCATTTGTGTTATAGCTCTTCCTGGTGAGCTGGTTTCAGACACATACATAGGTGGAGTTATGTAATTGCCTCTACCTATTTCAGAAGCAGCACCTGTCCCTTGGTACACACAAAAGATACTGCAGGACATATAAAGTTACCCAGCTCAAGGCAGAGTCAAATGTTTCTGTTGTCACCTCTGGAGAAATTATTCTCAGATTAAGATGTACTTAAATCTTCACTCTGACACTCTCCAGCAATGGATCAAAAATGTGTTTGGAAAAGCAGGATAGATGTCCATGTCAAGTTTGGGCTTTCTCTCAGATGAAAAAGAAAACAACAAAATATTCCTTCCTTTCTCTCTGAATGGGAAAAGTGGTTATTGCTCTGCAAAGATACACTTCTTGGGGTGATAAATGGATGCCTAGTGAAAGAGTTGCAGTAAAGATGTACTGGAGGATGTGACCAGATTTTGATTTTCTTGGGTGGTTTTTTTTTCATTCATAATAATAAGCGTAGTAGAGGACAGCACTATCCCTTAGAACAATGAGGAGTAAGATGTGCTCAGCAAACGGCCTCCATGGCTTGCAGCAGATGTTGATAGCAGATCAGATGAGACCAGCCTATTAGCCTTAATTCAATGGAATCTAAAGACAAATAGCTCAGTTGTTGTTATTTTATCATCTAGCTACTGCAATTAACCATGATCTGTCCAATCCTTCAGTCTCATCTCCTAATATCTCCAAACAGGCCCTACTGCTTTCACATCAATTACAGCTACAAAATGTCCATTCCATCTCAGTTGACAATTCTACTCTCATATCTAATTTCCCCAGCACTTTCTCTCCTGTTTGCTCAAGCAACTCCTGTGGAAAGAATGAGAAGGGTATGTGGTCTGGATGAGAAAGGGTGTGGTTTTAATGAGAGGCTGTAGTCTTAACTAGAAGGAGTGTGGTATTAATTAGAAGGGGTGTGATCTTCTCTTTATTTTTTCTTATGCCCAATGCCTTTCAAGTTAAGGCAGTAAAAAAATAAGAAGCCAAGGTGTTCACCTTAAACTAGAGGCTGCTTCTGATGGGAGGAAGAACTCTTCCCCCCACCCCACTCTGTTTCCACCGCAGCCCTCTCCTGCTTTTGGTTTCCATACATTGGTCTCTTATTAGATAAGGTGACATATGGAGTTATATACACATGGACATCAATATTTATCTTTATGTTGCCATCCTCTGTTATAGAAGATTCCATAGGATGAAGCAAACTTGTCCTTTTCCCTTCATCAGGGTAGATACTATGTGTTACCTTCCCCCTTCACTTTGGCCATTGGACTTCTGGCAGCCTCTGCTTGGAGACTAACACCTGGGAGCTAAGACAGATGCACTCTGTTGGCTGTCATTTCATCTTTGAAGACCATCTGAGTATGCCCACTGCCTGAGAATGCTTGCTGCCTGAAGATCTTCGAAACCTGGTGACTTTGGCACCTAAACCTTCTTTGCAGTGTAATCTAGAGACTTGGTTTCAGTTTCTCCTGTGACTATAAAAATCCTAGCTTATTCTAAGTAAAGTTGAGCCTTGATTGGGATGCAACTTGGCTTCCTGTTTTCTCTTTGCATTTCAAACCCTCTATTTCAGGTCCTTTATTCCCTCCTGGCTGAGAGAACCCAGTTTGTGAAACTGCGGGCAGTTTCAACTATGGACTTCCTCTTTGACTAGATGTCACTTTATATGGTCCAGAGTGATCCAGGCATCCACATGCTTCTTTGACTTCTGCTTTAGATCAATGGAGCCTTGACACTTGTTAACATTGTCTCTTTATCAGGGGCTGAAGGGAAGTTGGTAAAATGGGTACAAATAAGAACATTTTCTTCTTTCTTTGAGAACGTCACTGAAGTTCATACTGTTACTTTCACTACTGGGTTGTGCCACCATCTCCCTGCCTGCAGACATCTGTGCAAACAAGTGACAGTAGGATATTTTCATACTTTCATCTGAATTTAAATTTCCAAGGTGAAGTTTTCCTTCCTACCAGAAACAAGCAACAAACAGATAAAGTATCAGAAACAGCTTTTTTTTCCAGATATGGGCCATCAGAAAACAAAAGTTATTCATCCTGCAGAGAGTATTCACAAATCAGGCATGCACTAGGATGACCATCCTTCATGCTGTCTTCAGGAAGATTTTAAGCCAGTGACAGCATAATAATAACTGAGTGGAGCTAAGAGGCCCTTAAGTTGGGAAGAGTTTGCTAAGAGCTAAGAGTTGGGGAAGTCAAGTATGTTAGAAGTGGCAGCACCAAGTTTTAAAGAGATACATGTAAGAAGGTCTACAGGAGACCCCTATACTGAAGTACTAAAAAGAACATACATCTGAGAGCTCACTGAAGGACAGGAAAAATATGAGATTAAGGAACACTGATGTTCACACTAAATAGGAATATTGATCTCTCCTTTCCCCCATAGAATGCTCAGACATGCCAAACAAATCATAAAAGCGAGACACAAAAGGTCAAACTCTTCCTAAGTCATCTAGTATATCCCAGAACAATGCTAAAAAGATTTATAAGAATAAAATAATCTACCACCTAACAAGGTAAAAGTCACAGGTTCTGGCATCTAATCAAAGATTACCAGGAATGCAAAGAAGTAAAAAGGGGAGAGAACAATTAAATAAAACACTTTAAGCAATGGGGTAGATTTATAATTGTCAATTAGGTTGTCAAATAGTTAACAGAACTGTATTCTATTTGTTCAAAAGTTAACTTCCCAGTGCTACTGAATTTATGAATCTTAAAGGGGAACCTAAAGCCATTACTTTCTAAAAGAGGATAATCCCTAGCTATACTATAAATATTTGTCCTTATGCCACAGGTAAGTGTATTCTTCACCTCTCATCAAGGAAGACTGTCTATGAAGTAGATTGAGACCATTACAGAAGGCCACAACCAATCAAAATGCAGAGCTCTGGGGCTATGTCTCAATGCGTAAATCTACAAAACACTCATACATGGAAGGCTCAAGGAACACTGGAAAAGAGATAACAGAAAGGTGATAAGAATCAGATTAAGGAGTTTGCTGGGAGACCATTTCTCTTAGTAATGTTTGAAGCTTCACTCATAAAGAATCACCAACATGCCTGCCCAAATGTAAACTAAACATGGATGACACCAATGGACATGACAAGATAGACAAGAAAAACCCAAAAAAGGCCTCAACCTTTAACAAAGAACTAAATGAAACTGAAGAAATCTGGAAAGAGGAGATGTGGTCTTTCCCAGATAAGAGAATACCAACTGATTGGCCAGTATCATATGTTCAGTTCTGAAACATACATACAGGTAACATGTGAAATGAACAGGTTATATTTAAGAATGTGTGTGTGCATGTGTGTGTGTGTGTGTGTGTGTGTGTGTGTGTGTGTGTGATTTAAGGATCTGGTCCATTTTAGTCATCCAACTGATTGGATATTTTATAATATTCGAAAATATTACTTTTCTCACTCCAAGATAAAGACATTAAGATAATGAAAACTTGATTTTCTCTCTGGTGACCTTCTAAGGTGGGACCAGCCAGGAGGCACAGGCCTCAGAATCAGCAGGGCAGCCAGCACAGGATCCTTTCTACCTCCTGCTTCACCTAGAAGTAGGTACTGCAGATCCACAGCCCTCTCTGCCCCTTCCCTGCAAGTGGAGAGCCTGTCTCCAGTGTTTGTTCTGACTCCAGGACTCAGGAGGGACAACTGATCCACAGCCCACTGCACACAGGTCTTACCTAAGGAGAGCTGAACTCCCAGGAGTGCTGACACAGGCTTCCAGACCCACAGCAGGAAAAAGTTCCAGCCAGAGACAGCAAGAACATCTAACACCAAAGATCAACAGATGGTGAAAGGCAAATGCAAGAATCTTACCAA
>JADRCD010207397.1:0-12778 GCA_019843815.1 Montemys delectorum
CAACACTCCAACCTGTTGGTATTTACAGCTTCGAGACTGCAGGGAACGGATCAGCATAGGGAATCTTCCACCACCACTGTCTCATTATCTGACCCATAAAACCCTAAGAGCCTATGACTGGGCACACAGTCTCCATTGCTGGAGGAGATGACTGTCCTTCATTCTGATTAAAGGACAACCCACCTCGTAGAGTTCTGTCTCTTTTTTTCTTTTATTTCTGTCTTTCCCCCATCGATCTAACATTTGGTGCTGCAACCTAGGGAAGGGTTGGGGTCCTGCGCCCCACCCCTGCTCTTCCCTCTGGGTGGTCTTTCCTCTTTTTCCCTTACCCATCTTTCTCTCCCTTTCTCTGACACCCACTGTGGAGATGTAAACAGCAGCCAGTTGAAACCTGAAATCTCTGAGCTGTGGCTTTTGTGTATGTACGCAGAGTAAGCTCTGTTCTGGGCATTATTGGTGTGGCGTAAACTCAGTGTGGGTTTTCACCGCCTGCCTTCTCCTTTTCTCCCTTTCTCGCTGCCTACTGATTTCTAGACCACAGGCCTTCCTTCCACCTCTTGTAATACTGGTGTATCCGACATCCACACACCAAGGAAAGGTGTGGATTTAGTCTACAGGCGTCCTAGACCGACACCTTCTGTCTGGCCTCCTGGCTTCCTGCTTCTGACTTTGCCTACGTGGTCACTGGAATTTGGGACACACATCGAAGCTACTCATTGTCAGCCACTTCTTGGTAGTAGATGATGGCCTATTACCTGAAACTAGCTTCGGCCTTACCTTGTCCAAAATGGGGCCCAAGATCACGCTTTTGGCCTGCCTTAAAACCTCAAGGCAACTGTTGGGACCCAATTCAAATTGGATAATACTTTTGTATCACTGTCTTGGACAACTTCCTAAGATGGAATGGCAAATGATCTGAAGCCCCCACCCTCACGGCTCCTTCTGCCTCCTCCCTCATTCCCCATTTCTGCATAGCAGGTTTTTACCAGCTCAGACATCTTTTTTTTGTTTTGTTTTGTTTTGTTTTTGACTTTTCAGACTTTATTTCTAGTTCGTATGGATAGTTTTGGCACAGAAAAACAGCGATAAAAGCCAGAGTCAACAGGGCCAGTTATCAGGCTTTTACTATATCAGCAAACTTGAAAATAAGTAATTCTCTTTAACAAATCAACAATAGATGATGCTTCATTGATGATAAATCGTCTCACTAGTATGGGTGTTTTGAACATAGGTTATATGGAATAGGTATTTGAAAGCAATGGAATTTGATGCATGAGAAATGACACAGAGAGACTTTGGAATCTGGTCAGTCCATAAGCTCTGGAGGCCAATTCAGAGAAGATAACATGAAGTTAAGTTATGAACTTCTTATGGGGAGATCTCCAGTTTCCAGGTTTACTAGAGGCTTCTCAAGTATGAAATTTGAAGATAATTGTTATCTTGGGACATTGCCTGAGAGCTGCCCAGTGGAGAGTTGGAAAATATTCTTTTTTTTTTTTTAACTTTTATTGCATTATGATGAGAACAGTTACATGATTTCAATTTATCTGAATTTGTTAACATTTAAAAAACATTTTAAGTAAATAGAATTAAGTCACAGTCTTGTTTCCCTTTTGTACCCCAACTCCTCCCAGAGAACCCCCCTTCAATACCTACAATACCTTTTTTGTCATATTCTTTAAAATTTATAAAATATAACAATACAAATGCAGCTCAGACTTCTAACCCTGATCCCCAACTCTCTCTCTCTCTCTCTCTCTCTCTCTCTCTCTCTCTCTCTCTCTCTCTCTCTCTCTCAGATGCTCAAGTTAGTCTCATCTCCGCCAAAGCAGAGGGAGTTCTCCTAAGGAATTCCCCTGTGTTGTTTATGCTCAGATCCGAGCACGTTTGTCTCAGAACGTCCTCTAGACCCTGTCCTGCTTCAGGCTACCCAGATTCTGTGACTGGAGGGTGGAGGCAGAACAGCCTTTTCCCTATCCTGGAATTTGGCAGGTAACATTCCTTGTGGCTTCTGGGAAAGGTGCTATCACCTGGAGACAAACCAACCTTTGGCTTTCCTTGTTTTTAAAACACTTTTATCTCCTTTTCCTTCCTTTGTCTCTTCAGCATCTCTGACAGAGCCACCACAGCGCCCCCCCCCAATGCTTCTTGCTACTCTAATAGCTAGCTATGGCCTCAACTTCCTTGAGCTGAGACCAGGAAATTCCTTCCTGTGTTTACTTTGCCATTTTGGACTCCTGTATCCGTGTTAACTTACAAAAAAGTGTCTTTTATAAAGAAAAGGATTATACCGATCCACTTTTGACCTGTGAGATGTGTGGATGCCTGATTCATGGTGGGCTCACTTTACTGTGAAATTGGGCTCAACTGAAAGGGAGACATTAATGAAACAGCCCACCCCCACTGAGTTCTCAGGGGATCATCTCATCCCTTCTGCATTAGACTTGGGGGACATCAATCATCCAGAGTGGTTTTTGTTTATTTTTGTTTTGTTGTTGATGTTTTGTTTTTGACAGTTTTTATTTTTTAAAGAGTTGTTTGTTCGTTCGTTCGTTTGTTTGTCTGTTTAATATGAATACACTGTAGCTGTCTTCAGACACACCAGAAGAAGGTATCGGATCCCATTACAGATGGTTGTGAGCCACTGTGTGGTAGTTGGGAATTGAACTCAGGATCTCTGGAAGAGGAGTACAGTAATCTTAACTGCTGAGGCATCTCTCCAGCCCCCTTGACACAGTTTTTAAAGAACACATTTATCAGCACTAAGGAGAACCTAGAAGTTTTCCCAGGCATGAGCCTCCCGCACCGGGACGGGGAGCTAATGCTTGGAGATTCACAGATCACAGCAGAGACTGAGGGACAGACTGGCAAGTGCTAGCCAAGCTGCTGCCAGTGTGGAGGTTCTGCTGAATCTCAGTACCTGCGACTTCTGCCTGGTTTCTTCAGGTCCGCTCTTCTCTGAAAAACAGGCCTATGTTCTTATGTTCTGAGGGCAAATCTTAAAGCTGTGTTTACCAGTTCTGGAGCCCTAGCTCTTCCTGGAAGTCTGCCTCTCACAGATGTAGTTCAGCTTCCTACAACCTGACCACCCATGTGCCTTGACTAAAGGAGGCTGCCAGGAACTCCGTCAGGTTTGGGAACTCACAGGATACCCAAGTGGTATTCTTGGACCACTGCTAGTCAGTCCTATGAAAGTGGCCTGATAGGATTCTATTTCTCTTTTAAATTGTCGATTAGCTACTGAGTTTAACTGACCTTTCTTGCAAAGTTCTAGGTGTTTGTTCCTCATGTAGGAGTCTAATGTAACAAACAAACAAATAAACAAACAAAGTTACCTTATCCTTCTGCAGACCCTGGTCCATGATCCAGCCAGTTGTACAAGTGCAGTGCAGTTTATTATACAAAGCTTACGTTGATTACAATGTTAACATTTTTCCTCAATAACTTTCCCTCATACCGTTCCCCACAAGGTTGTAATACAGGAGACCCAATGGCTGATTCTGAACTATAAATCAGGGTCATTGAAAAAAACAAGGGCAGTGGTGGCACATGCCTTTGATCCCAGCACTTGGGAAGCAGAGGCAGGAGGATTTCTGAGTTCGAGGCCGACGTGGTCTACAGAGTGAGTTCCAGGACAGCCAGGGCTATACAGAGAAACTCTATCTCAAAAATAAACAAACAAAAACAAAAACAAACAGCAAAAAAACCCAAAACTCAAAAAACTCAAGCTCTTCCACCAACCAATGGCCTTCCATCTTGCTAACAAGTAACAATAATATAGGTCATCAGTCCCGACAATAGCTCATTGTAAGCAAAGCACCCCTGGGTTGGTGGTCCTGGAGTGCATAAGAAAGGTTGAGCAAGCCATGAGGAAAGAAGCCGGTAAGTGAGCAGAGTTCCTCCTCCACAGCGTCTGCATCAGCTTCTGCCTCCAGGTTCCTGCCCTGATGCAGGGTGTGAACAGAGAGTTGTAAAATGGAAAGTAGGCCTTTTCCTTCCATAAAGGCCTGATAAGCCCCAAACCTTGGGTGGACTTAGGAATGCAGGACAGGAAGGTCACCACACTGATAAGATCTTCTGTGGGATGTTAGGATCCAGGGATTCCTGGTGAGACCAACATTCCAACTTGTTGCTATTTACAGCTTTGAGATTGCATCGGGAATCTTCTACCAGAAGGCTGCTGCCCTTCACGTTATGAGTAAAGGACAACCTGCTTCTATGGAGGTCACACTCTGCTCCGCATTGTCTTTGTCAGCCCTGTCTAACACCCCCCTGGTGATTTTGGTCATGACGGTTTCCCCTCAGTGACACCCTTTGTGAGGCAGGTGTTGAGAGCAACAGCACTTTCAAGGACTCAAAGGGCACCATGAAGCCATGTCCCAGCACAGCGACAGGAACGCCGCAGATGACCCCTCCACCCCTGAGGCCCAGTCCCCTCCACCCCTGAGACCCTGAGGCCCAGTCCCCTCCACCCCTGAGGCCCTGAAGCCCAGTCCCCTCCACCCCTGAGACCCTGTACTCCCACCAGGGCCCCCTGGCCTGCTCACAAGAAATTCCACATGTTTACTCCTATACTTCAAAAGTAAGGAGAGACACATACACCAGCTGAACGCCCCATCCCAGCCAATGTCCCTCAGCGCTCTGCCCTGTCATGGCTTCTACCCCAAACCTCCGTAGGCTGAGCCTGATCTTGAGGAGCCTCTCTACCTTGCAGGGCCAGTTCAGTGGAGGAGAAAGGGAAAGGAGGGAATTGAGAGGTTCCTGTGAAGGCCCAACTTCAGTCCTGTGACAGAGACCGCAGCATGAGCCCCAGCCGACAGCAAGTTGAGTCCTCCTCTGGACCCATCCCAGTACACCAGCGGGCTTTCTAGACTCTTCAGTCAGAGCTGCAGTGGGGCTTTAGGACCCAGGGATTCATGGTAAGATCAAGATCCCAACCTGTTGGTGCTTACAGCAGAGACTGCAGAGAACAGTTCAGCATAGGGAATCTTCCATCACAAGAGAATCATTATCTGACCCGTAAAACCCTAAGTCCCCAGGCCTGGTCCACAAGGAGACTTTGAAGGCAAACTTTCTGGGGACGCTGGAATGTTCTACATCATCTATGAGACTTAGAATGAGGAGGAAAGGAAAGAAAAGAAAGTGGCCTTCGATTCACGCCTCCCTTGGTCTGTATTAAGGCGACTGAGCATAATGAGGAGAAAGGCAGTTGCAAGCGAAGCCAGGCAGCAGCGGGTAGGGATGCTCAGCCTGTGGGTTCAGGAAACATATCTTCTTCTTCTTCTTTTTTTTTTTTAAGCACCGTCAAGTGTTTTACAGCTTCCTCGTCTGCTGGCTGAGTGGTATAAATCCTCACCCTGCCGCTCTCCGAGAGCTCCCCCAGAAACCTTTCCCTCTCCAAGAACAAAGCTGCACTGAAAGCAGCCCATAAATAATAATAATGCAAGGGAATCTCAGCCACTGGGATGTGCACAGCCAGGAGGGGCCCCTTGGGGCCCTGAGATAAATGGCAGATGGAGAGGCCACTGGAGGGTGACGACAGCACCGTCAGATGAGCACAGACTGTATGCGGTGCTGAGCCTCAGAAGGTGGCAGGGCCAGTGCTGCCAACCAGCACGGCTTGTTGCTGCTTCCATGGGCTGGTCACCTGTGGTACATGTGGCACTTGCTCGGGGCTTTCCCATTCCAGGCACACCCTGTGCTGGAAACGACGAGGATACAAAGCCTGGCTGGAAAGGCCCCCGTCACCCGTAGTCTAAGAGCATGAAGACAGGGTGGAGTTCTCACCGGCTCCTGAGAGGGTACCGGAGACCCTCATTGACCACTGTAGTACCTGCCTGCTGAGAAGCGCCCCGGATTGCTCATGTGCTGGGGACAGACAGTGTCATGACTAACTGAGACAGGCAGAGAATGTACCACCATGCCACTCCACTCGAACACGTTGCTGAGTGGGCTTCCATCTCCTCCTGCTTCAGGGTCCTAGGACAGAAAGAGCATTACCAGGGGGACTAGGCAGGGCCACCTGCCTCCGCCAACACCCAGTTCTTCAGAGTCACACTAGGACTGGCCAGGACCCTCATCAGTTGACTCCAGCTACAGGCGTTGACTGAGCCCACGTCTGGAGTCTGGAGTAAGCGTCCTCAGAGCTTGGAGTTTTCCCACAACCGGAAAGTGTCTGCGCTCATGCCAGGGGTAGAGCAAGACAGGAGATGACATTTGAGTTGGCAGTATGTAGCAGCAGTAACAGTGATTTTCCTGGAAATTACAACCTGTTTCTTCCTTCATGAGTGCTGGGGCTGGGCCTCCTGTGGATGGGAGCCTTAGGACACTCCGGGGTGAGTGCACAGACCTTGTGGGTTGTGTCTCCTTCATTTTGAAGCCTTCATTATGGGGCCAGATCCAGGGAGGAAGGCACCAGAGGAACTCCAAGAACACTCCTGAACATGAAACTATAACTGAGAGTTGAACCCATAGTGGAAACTAGAAAAAAATGAGATTGACAAAAGCAAAGAAAACACGAAGTTGCCTGTGAACATGCTCGGCATTCAGAGAGGAAGGCCAGCGTTTCCAGCGGTCTGTGTGTGGAGCGGGCCACTCATGCACCCCTCCCTGTTCCTCTTTCTTTTCAATGGGATCCAAGACCTCCTTTCCTGTTGGAGTTTATCCAGCAGATATGAGGGCCTAGGAGCCTCGGGCCAATGAGTTCTGCAGCAACTGGAGACACCAAACTGCCATCCTTCAGACAGAGGCCTCACAGCAGCCCATCAGCACCCACCATTTGGAGGGAGAGTAGATATAGAAAGCTCAACACCCATTGCTTTCAGTATCTTGGCTGGACATCTTTTGCTTCGTTTCTTGGACCTCAGAGTGAATCAAGTCTTTCTTCCCATTTGTATACCAAAAGTGAGTCTTAACGAGTTCACTGATGTATTTTAAGCAGTCTGGTCGCCTGCGACTGTGCAGAATCCCCTGGAAAATTCCTGCACCAGACATTGTATGCCTTTGGATTAAAGTTATAAAAGAATCCAAACCAGCTGTACCAAGTCCAGGGAGGGCAGAGCCACGTCACTACTCTGTGGGAACGCCCTTCACAAGCACATTTTTAGACAGATGTTTGAGAGAAGAGCCAGGCAGTTCTAAAAACTGCTGTCTTGGCTATTTGTATCACAGAAAAATTGGAAGGCACTGATCACTAAAACAGAGCTGTGTGAATGTGTAGCTCAAACGTTCACTAAAATGTTTCTATTTGGGCCAGTTCAGGCATAGTAGCATACATCTTTAATACTAGCCCTTGGGAGCAATATCTCCAGACAGATATCCATGAGTTCAAGACTAGCTTAGTCTATATAGTGAGTTCAGGACAGCTACGTAATGAAACCCTGATTCAACATGTTGTAATTTGAGGCTGGAGAGATTGTTCAGTGGGTAAGAACAGTTGCTGCTCTTTTGAAAAGGCAAAGTTTGGGTCCTAGCACTCACATTGCGTGTCCTGTAACTGCCTGTAACTCCAGCTCCACTGGTCTGATTCTCTCTTCTGTCTTCCGTGGGTACTCATTTACATGAATGTATGCACATACACACGCACACACACACACACACACACACACACATACACACACACACACACAATTGTTTATATGCCTAGGCACTAGGACAGTTGAGATAGTTCTATACAAGAAGAACATTTAAAAGACTCAAGTGTTGAAGCTGGAAAGATGGCTCAGTTGGTTAAGAGCATTTGCTACTCTATCATGAGAATGGAGTTTGGGTTCACAACACCCACACTGAGTGGTTCATAAATGCCTGTAACTTCAGCTCCATGGGATATGATGTCCCGCTTTGACCTTCATGGGCACATGACCAAGGCAACTCTTATAAAGGACAGCATTTAATTGGGGCTGGCTTAGGGTTTCAGAAGTTTAGTCCATTATCATCATGGCAGAAAGCATCACAGCCTGCAATCAGACATGGTGCTGGAGGAGCCAAGGGTTCTCCATATTGATTGGAAGGTAGCCAAGAGAAGATCCGGCTCACACTGGCCAGACTTAAGCACATATATGAGACCTCAAAGCCCTGGCTCCACAGTGACACATTTCTCTAACAAGTCTACACATCCCCCAATAAGGCCAGACCTCCTAATGCTGCCACTTCCCATGTGCCGAGCATATTTAAATTATCATCCCTTATCATCCCCGGCCCTGCATAGTATTTTTGTCTTACTGCCACCTACTTGCAGGACCCCTCTTCCCACCACATCTCCAACTCCAAATTCCCACAACTTGGTGTGGACAGGATCCCCTCAGCACTGTCCTGATACCCCTTAGTCTCTTCTCCTAGCCTACCTTTACTCCTTTCTGCCATCCACCTACCCTCAGAAGAACTCTCTACCGGGCAAACCACAACCAACACACAGTTCAAAGATTTAAAGAGGGAAACAGAAACCACAGGGCAGAGCTCCTATCCAGCAAAGACATGGCCAGATACCAACACCTAGGATGCCCTCAGTCCTGACAAACCCAGATACCCAGCCATGAGTGCAAACAGACTGCATGAGCAGTGAAAACCAGAGGCTGCTAACCTGCTACAGCTGCCTCTGAGAAATGCAATATAACCAAAGCACAAGACTAAAGTGCTTCAAAATAGCAATTAGGAATATATTCAAGGATCTTAAAGAGCACAGAAATAAATCCCTTAACAACATCTGTGACAACACACATAAGCAGTGGAATGAAGTAGTGCAAACTATTTAAGACATAAAGTAGAGATAGAATCACTAAAGAAACCCAAACTGGGCTGGAGAGATGGCTCAGCAGTTAAGAGTGCTGACTGCTCTTCCAGGGTCCTGAGTTCAATTCCCAGGAACCTCATGGTGGCTCACAACCATCTGTGATGGGATCCAATGCCCTCTTCTGGTGTGTCTGAAGACAGTGACAATGTATTCACAAATGTACAATAAATAAATCTTTTAAAAAAAGAAAGAAAGAAAAAGAATACCCAAGATAAAACTGACAATGAAAAATTTAAGAAGTTAAAAAAAGCCAACCCGCAAACAAACAAAACCCCCCAAAAAACAAAAACCAAACAAACAAACCCTCAGAGGTACGCTTCACCAACATCATATAATAAACACAGGAATAGAGAATCTCGGGCACTGAAGACAAAGTAGAAAAGATGGATAATTCAGTCAAAGAAAATGTTAAATAAAAGAAAAAAAACAGGCCCAAAACATCTAGGAAATCTGGAACACTATTAAAAAAGGCCAAATTTGCAAATAATAGGTGTAGGGGAAGATGAAGAACTCCAGGTCAAAGACACAGAAAATATTTTCATTAAAATCACAGATGAAATGTCTCTAACCTAAAAAATGGAGGTGTCTATCAAAGTACATGAAGCATAAAGAACTTCAAATCAACAGGGCCAGAAAGAAACCATCGTTGCCACACAATATTCCAAGTACTAAAAATGCAGAGCAAAGAAAGAATGTTAAGAGCTATAGGGGACAAGATCAAATAACATATAAAGACAGACCTATTAGAGTAACACCAGGTTTCTCAATAAAGAGTTAGAAAGTCAGAAAGCTTGGACTAGTGCTCTACAAACTCTAAGAGACCACAAATGCCAGCCCAGGCTACTACACCCAGAAAAATTACCAAACGCAATGAATGGATGGATGTGATAGTTTGTGTATGTTTGGCTCAGGGAGTGGCACTATTAGGAGGTGTGTTCTTGTTGGAGGACGTGTGTCACTGTGAGTGTGGGCTTTAAGACCTTCACCCTAGCTGCCTGGAATCCAGTCTTCTAGGAGCCTTCAGATGAAGATGTAGAACTCTCAGCTCCTCCTGTACCATGCCTGCCTGGATGCTGCCACACTCCCATCTTGATGATAATGGCCTGAACCTATGAATCTGCAAGCCAGCCCCAATTAAATGTTGTTCTTATAAGAGTTGCCTTGGTCATGGTGTCTGCTCATGGAAATAAAACCCTGACTAAGACAATGGAGAAAGAAAGACATTCCATATAAGGCAAAGTGTGAGCAGTATCTATCTACACATCCAATTCCACAGAAGGTATTAGAAGAAAAACTCCAATCTGAAGAGATTAACCATACCAAGAAAATACAAGGAATAAATTATCCTAGACCAGAAAACCAAAGGAGGAAGACCCACAATAGAACAAATAACAGAAATCAATGGGAATTTTCAATATTAATGGTCTCAGTTCTCCAAGAAAAAGACACACCCTAACAGAATGGATGTGAAAATAGGACCCACCCTTCTGCTGCATCCAAACCACCACTTATCATCAAGAACAAGCATCCTTCAAGGTAAAAGGATGGAAAGAGATACTCCAGGCAAACGAACTCAAGGAGCAAGCAGGTGCAACCATGTTAATCTCTGACAAAACAGACTTCAAACCAAAACTAACCATAAGAGATAGGGAAGGACACTACATACTCATCAAAAGAAGAATGCACGAAGGAGCTATTACAATTCTAAACACCTATACACCAAACCTAAGGACACCCAAGGTCATAAAGAGAAATACTGTTACAGCTAAAATCATATTATTGGCCCTCACACAGCGATCGTGGATGACTTCAGTACATTACTCTCACCAATAGACAGGTCATCCAGACAGAAACTAACCAGGAGTCCATTTCGAGAGAGCTAGGGAAAAAGGATTTAAGAGTTTCACCCACCCTGGGAGCTATAGGCAGTTGATGTGTTTTGAGGAAAGGAGAGTAGGTTTTCTTTAAGGGCGTATCCCCTGTTAAGTTGAACACACTCTCTGAAGGGCCCCACCACCAGAAGTGCAAGGGCAGCACAAATCATCCTGTGAGGTCCAAAAAAACAAAAACAAAACAAAAGAAAATAAAACAGAGTATCAAGGGTGAAGACAGATCTGGGTTAGAGGACATAGCAGGATGTGAATATAATCAAGATACATTGTATGCATGTATCAAATTCTCATATATTAGAATGTATATGCATGCATATACATATATATACATATATACACATATACACATGCACATATATAAACATTCACATATATACACATATGCATATATACATATACACATATATAACATATACATATATACACATATATTGCACATATACATATATATACATATATACACCTATATACACATATACATATACAAACTCATACACATATATAAAGATCTCCCTCCAGTGTAAAGACAGGGAAACCTGATCAAAGGCACAGGCAGTGCACAGATTATGAGCCAAGACTGTCCCAGGGAGACTAGATGGAAAACAAGGTTGTAGAGACATTTTGAAAAGAAAGCACAGATGTAAAAGAGGCAGACCTTGAAATCAGAAAGAGAAAAGTGCCTCCTTAGAATCACTCTGACAGGGAGTAGGAACACTCTGAAGGAACTGGCCTTCTCTGAAGCTTGGCCTGCTAGGGTGGGGCAAGCCCTGGGCTTCATCCAATAAGCAGTGTTCTTGCCAAGACTCAGCCAGTGCTGCAGCGGTGTACGGCACAGAGGCAGGGACCGGAAACCTCTTAGCCTTCCTTCATGCTGGACAGAAACAAGGGGCAGCTTGTGGGAAAGGCTGGGTGGGCCCTGTGGACACCACAGGGGAGTTGGCTGGCATTTCTGCTCATGCATTCGTATGCATTTTGGAAGGGTGAGGAGGGCTCATCTAGGACAGAGCACGGAGTTCCTGCCGAGGGCATGCCGTCCACATGTAAGAAGGACACTGTGGTACCATGTGTGGCAAGCACGCAGGACAGCATGAGTGACCGAACAAACAACCCAAGCCTGAGTTTAATACCCAGCCCCAGCCTCAGAGATGGTAACCTCACTGCCAGTGGAATGCCGTCTGTGCTAAAGGTTATGTAGAGAGCCAGGGAGAGAGGGGGGATGCCTGTGATTCATACGTTTGTGGAAGTAGGGTGTGTGGCTCTTGGATGCTCTCCAGTGACTTGTGTCTCCTGTTACAGTACAGAGAAGGACCCAGTGTGGGCCCTGTGAATGCCTCATGGCTTGCCTGGCCTGTTTTCTTATACAACCCAGGAGTTAACTGTAGGTCTGGGGCCAGTCAGGAGGGCGTGCTATCAAATAATATTTCCTCGTACCTCGATCTGAAATCCATCTACACTTGCAGGCCTCAAGGGCGTAGTCAGATCTTCCAGTTTCTCACCCTGTGGTGAACTGGTGAGTCCTGCCTTGTAGATGGGAGAGGAAATACCTCTTCTAGAACCTTAGGAGGCTACTGGAATAAGCCGGTTATTCATGCCAAGTGGTTCTTCACAGTAGGGGGTTCAAGGGTGAGTTTTATGAAGTGAGACTGTGTAGTTCTGTGGAACAGGAGTTACTTTCTGATTATGTAGGCCTGACATTCCTCTCTTGTCTTCCTATGATCCCCGGAGACATACATGTAGGCATGATGCCTGGTCTCACTAAGAACAGAAATAACATTGTCAGCATTAATTACATCATTTGACCCTGAACATTTGCCCTGCAGACTCAGGACAACACTCAAAAGTTATTTCCTCCCTCTCCTTCAAAGCCTAGGGGGAAAAGGGAAACACAGAAATCACACTAAATCTCGGAGAAGAAAGTAAATAAGCGGTCCTACTGACCTTTGCCCTTCTGCTGTATGAGGACCCTAGGGCTTAGCTCACGACCCCACTCAGTGTCTAGATGAAGTGTCCCTTTGTCTTAGCTTCATATCATTGTGATACAGTGCTGTGACTAAGGCAAGTCATAAAAGAAAGCATTTAATTTCAGTTTACAGTTTCA
>JADRCD010207399.1:0-23499 GCA_019843815.1 Montemys delectorum
GGACACCAGGATCCTTCTGCAACAACCGTTTATTGCATCTTTAAGAGGGAGACCCCAAGCCCTGAAAAGGCGCTGCTTAAGTATACCCTGGAGCGGCATGTTCATTTCTGATTGGCTGCTTGCTCAGGAGCGCATTACGCCCCGGGATGGGCCATGACTTGGCGCGCATTCTGCTAGCACCTGCGCAATTCACCTGTAAACTTGGGAGAGCACCGGATATCAGCGCCATCTGCTGGCTATCACCGCTCACCGCGGCTCTCTACAGAACCGTTGATTTTTACAGGCAAAATTTATTGTAAACACTGTAGTCTTTAAGCAGGATGTCCAGGTTCCCATACGATCTTCTGCATACTTTTTGTTGGGTTGTATCTAACAAGGAACTGGCAGCCGTTCTCCTTTGCCTATATTATTGTCATTTTCCTTTTGCAATACGGCGTAAGCGCTTGAGGAGTGATAAGTAATGCAGCCACAACTTGAACAGCACAGCTGATCATGACCACTGGGGAATCACTTGTACAATGTGAACACATTCTCACAAAAGGATAGTTTGGCTAGCATTCCCTGGTCATGTACACAGGGTAACACAGAAATGGGGTTGTAATTATTGTATTAATTTAATCCTTTACTAATTATATGCCCTTCTATTTTTCCTATTAGTAATGATAAGCATGATATATGGTATACGATATGCTTCCACTTTAGGGAATCTCTTGAACAGAAATAAAAGCAGTTATATACTATGTCTGATTACTAGAAAAAGCTCTTTAAACATTTCTTATAATATTAACAAACTGCAAATATTTTGGACATGCATGCACAGAGCAGTGGTTGGATAAAATTCACTATAACTATATTATATATACATGTATGTAAAGATAAAAAGTTGTATTCCCCCTTCTACTTTAAAGTACATCATAGGTAGTCCTCCAACTAGTTTATATGGCTATTTATTGTTCTTCAGTGTAGTCCTTTCATTTGCTCATGAGATGAGATTGGAAGGATGCAACTAGATGGACATTATTTGTTCCTTATAGGACTCTTTATTTGAGTTGTAACAAACATATACCATTTTTATGACTAGGAATATCTAGTAACATTTAAAAATGTGATAGTGCATGATCAGAGAGGGCTGGCTCAATTTGTGGAAACAAAATTACTTCATTTGGTATAAAATATCTGAGTATGATGAGCACTTGAGGTGATTAAACACTTGGATGACAAATTCAGAGTTGAAGTACAAAGCAATTAGCCTGTTTTGTTTGTATGACTTTCACAAATGAAAGTCAAAGGTATATTTCCAAGAAGGCAATTTCATGAGGCTTCTAGAGACTAGTAACAACATTTACTAAGTAATAAGCATACCTTACAGAATTGAAGGAGGTGATGGTTTAGAGTCAGGGAGTAGAGAGATGGCTTTCTCCTCTTTCACAGGACCCAGGTCCAAGATCCAGCACCCTCATAGGAGCTCATACCCATTCATCACTCCAGGTCCAAGAGGGTCTAATAACCTCATCTGCCTATGCAGGCTTCTGATTCATGTGGTACGTATACTTACACTCAGGAAAACACACACACACACACACACACACTCTCACACACACATATTCAGTATACATATATATACATATATATATGTATATGTATGTGTATATGTATATGTATAGCCAATTTCTATCCTTTATGGTCATATTTATTATACATTTGTACTTATGGTAATATGTAGAGAGCCATTCTAGTTTATCTGAACTGAGAAGGTAGAAAAGGAAACATCAATAATGTGCCTTATGACTAGAGAGTTCAAATTCATTCTAATTTGCATCATTCTCTTCCATTTTTATGTTAATACATCATTTCATTCTGTTACTTATTTTGCTTAAGCAGTCTTGTGACTTCTCACAATTCCAATGTCATTTAAGAATATATTGACATACATTCCCTTGTCACCCTGTCCTTGTGAGGAAAGCATTTTAAGTGTTACAAGGAGGTGCTGTTACTGTTACAAAGGTTATTATAGGAAGGATAAAAGGACTCCGTTGGGAACAGTAGCTCCATACATGAGAAAAACAATGTTACACAGTTCCAGACCCACTGTAAGGGGAGTGGAGTGTACAGATTAGCACAGATAATACAGGGAAATATGTGAACCCAAGTTCCCTCTATGGAAATAAAATGAGGAGTACAGAGGAATCCGCAGCATGATGTACTGGGGCACAGCAGGGTGCAAACATATCCTGTGACTGGTTATCTACAGAGCACTGGGACTCAGTCCAGCTACTTTGATTTTCTAGAGAAGCAAGACGGCTTCATCATATAAAGCTAATTTGGTAGAGTTCACAGGGAGTGCAGAGTTGTGTCTTAAAAGCAGGCTGCCTGGGTGACCTCACTGCAGGGCACACAATGGCTTGGGTGCCTGCCATTCTCCTAAACAGAGATCTTTGATACTGCCTTTTTTTAGTGTTTGTTTTTTGTTTTTTTCCATCTTGAGGTATGACTTGCCAGTTGAAGAAAGAATTTATGGCAAATACTGAACATCAGAACACAATGCTGTTCTGATCTCTCAGAGGGTCTCAATGTGACTTCTTAGCTTGAAGCAGTAGTCCTTCAGACAGTGGCCCCCTGTCCCTCCCAGCGGATGGTAGTGTGTTTGGAAAATCTTTGCAGTATTCCATTGGAGTCATTGTGACTTTGATGCATCATTAAGCCAAGGCCAGGAACTATGAAGTATGTTACCTTACCAAGAGAAGCCTGTCTTGTACGGCTTTGGCACTTGCAAAGTGATCCTCACCATGAGAGTCTTGGAATATGCCTTACTTGGTAATAAACTACATTACTGACACCCCTATGACCTCAGTGAGGGATGAGTGTAGCCAAGACCAGCTACATGTTACTGTTGGTTAATTAATGTCAGTGTTCATTAAAAATGGAAGTGAGAACCCAGAAATGGTCCATTACTCATTGTGTATGGAATCATGGGACAGCATAAAGGCTGTTCAAACAACATCTGAGAACATAAACCAGGAAGCAGAATCAAGGAACAGTACTTACTCATAGGAAAACACACACACCCTATTGTCCTATGGCTGCACTTGTAAGTGCACACACATTTCTAGTAGCATTCATAGTTTGTATGATAGGTTGAATTGTAGAAACTCTCAGGAAAGAGATGTTAAGTTTGAGTCTTTAGTACTTGTGAATATGAAGTGATTTTTAGAAATAGGGCCATTGAAAATGTAATAAGGTATATGAGGTTATCCTTCAATAGATTAGGCTCTAATCCAATATGACTCATTTCCTTTTAAGAAAATGGAGTAATAAGGAGGAAAATGTCCTGTCATGAAAGAGATATCTAGATATTGAAGAAAGCTAGAGATGTGATTACAGGAAGAGGGTAGAGTTATGCCACCACAAGTCACAGAATGCTTGATGGCACCAGAGACAAAAAGTGATGATCCTCTCCTAGAACATTTTGGAGGGAATATGACCATGTTAGTATCTTGATTTTGGACTTTTATCCCCTACACTGTGACACAACAAGTTTCTGATAGTTTAACCCACTCAGATTTTAGCATTTTATGTGCTTCTTGGCCATTTGAGTTTCCTCAGTTGAGAATTCTCTGTTTAGCTCTGTTCCCCATTTTTTGATAGAGTTATTTGGTTTTCTGTAGTCTTAACTTCTTAAGTTCTTTGTACATATTGGATATTTCTCCTCTATCAGATGTAGGATTGGTAAAGATCTTTTCCCAATCTGTTGGTTGCCATTTTGTCCTATTGACAGTGTCCTTTGCCTTACAGAAGCTTTGCAATTTTATGAGGTCCCATTTGTCAATTCTTGATCTTAGAGCATAAGCTATTGGTGTTCTGTTTAGGAAAATTTCTCCCATGCCCATGTGTTTGAGGATTTTCTCCATTTTCTCTTCTATTAGATTCAGTGTATCTGGTTTTATGTGGAGGTCCTTGATCCACTTAGACTTGAGCTTTGTATAGGGAGATAAGAATAGATCAATTTGCATCCTTCATGTTGACAGCCAGTTGAACCGGTACCATTTTTTGAAAATGCTGTCTTTTTTTCCACTGGATGTTTTAGCTCCTTTGTCAAAGACCAAGTGACCATAGGTATGTGGGTCTTCAATTCTATTCCATTGATCTACCGGCCTGTCTCTGTACCAATACCATGCAATTTTTATCACTATGTTCTGCAGTACAGATTGAGGTCAGGGACAGTCATTCCCCCAGATGTTGAGAATAGATTTTGCTACCCTGGGTTTTGTATTATTCCAAATGAATTCAAGAATTGCTCTTTCTAACTCTATGAAGAATTGAGTTGGAATTTCATGGGGATTGCATTGAATCTGTAGATTATTTTCGGAAAGATGGTCATTTTTACTACATTAATTCTGTCAATCCATTAACATGGGAGACCATTCCATCTTCTGAGGTCTTCTTCAATTTCTTTCATCAGAGATTTGAAGTTCTCGTCATATAGATCTTTCACTTGTTTGGTTAGACTCATCACACTAAGACATTTTATATTGTTTGTGACTATTGTGAAGGATGTCATTTCCCTAATTCTTTCTCAACCCTTTTATCCTTTGAGTATAGGAAGGCTACTGATTTTTTTGAGTTAATTTTATATGTATCCTCTTTGCTGAAGTTCTTTATCAGGTTAAGGAGTTCTCTGATGAAATTTTTGGGGTCACTTAAATATACTATCCTATCATCTGCAAATAGTGATATTTTGACTTCTTCCTTTCCAATTTGTATCCCTTCAACCTCCTTTTGTTGTCTAATTGCTCTGGCTATGACTTCAAGAACTATATTGAATAGGTAAGGAGAGAGTGGGTAATTTTGTCTAGTTCCTTATTTTAGTGGGACTGCTTCAAGTTTCTCTCCATTTAGTTTGATGTTGACTGCTGATTTTCTGTATATTGCTTTTACTATATTTAGATATGGGCTTGGAATTCCCGATCTTTCCAAGACTTTTACTATGAAGGGAGTGTTGAACTTTGTCACATCTTTTTTCAGCATCTAATGAAGTGATCATTAGATTTTTTCTTTGAGTTTGTTTATGTAGTGGATTATGTCGATGGATTTCCATATATTGAACCATCCCTACATCTTGGGATGAAGCCTACTTGATCATGGTGAGTGATCATTTCAACGTGTTCTTGGATTCTTTTAAGAGAATTGTATTGAGTATTTTTGCATTGATATTCATAATGGAAAATGGTCTAAAGTTCTCTTTCTTGGGTCTTTGTGTGGTTTTGGTATCAGTGGAACTGTGGCTTCATAGAATGAATTGGGTAGTGTTTTTTCTGTTTCTATTTTGTGGAATAGTTTTAAGAATATTGGTATTAAGTCTTCTTTAAATGTCTGATAAAATTCTGCACTATACCTATCAGGTTCTGGGCTTTTTTTTATTGGGAGACTTTTAATGGCTTGTATTTCTTTAGGAGTTATAGGACTGTTTAGATAGTTTATCTGATCTTGATTTAACTTTAGTAACTGGTATCTCTAAAATTGTCCATTTCATACAGATTTTCCAGTTTTGTTGAGTATTTGATCTGATGAGTAGGATCTGATGATTTTTTTTGAATTTCTTCAGTTTCTGTTGTTATATCTTCCTTTTCATTTCTGATTTTGTTAATTTGGATACTGTCTCTGTGCCCTCTGGTTAGTCTGGCTAAGGGGTTATCTATTTTGTTGATTTTATCAAAGAAGCAACTCCTGGTTTTGTTGATTCTTTGTGTAGTTCTTTTTGTTTCTACTTGATTGATTTCAGCCCTGAGTTTGATTATTTCCTTCCATCTATTCCTCTTAGATGTTTTTGCTTCTTTTTGTTCTAGAGCTTTCTGTTGTGCTTTGAAATTGTTGGTGTATACTGTCTCCAGTTTCTTTCTGAAAGCACTCAGAGCTATGAGTTTTCTTCTTAGCACTGCTTTCATTGTGTCCCATACATTTGGGTACAATGTGCCTTCATTTTCATTAAATTCTAAAAAGCTTAATTTCTTTGTTTATTTTTTCCTTGACCAAGTTATCATTGAGTAGAGCATTGTTTAACTTCCATGTGTATGTGGGCTTTTTATTGTTTTTGTTGTTATTCAAGACCATTCTTAGTCCATGGTGATCTGATAGGATGCATGGGATTATTTCAATCTTCTTGTACCTGTTGAGGTCTATTTCTTAACCAATTATATGGTCAGTTTTGGAGAAGGTACCATGAGGTGCTGAAAAGAAGGTATATCCTTTTGTTTTAGGATGAAATGTCATATAGATATCTATTAAGTCCATTTGGTTCATAACTTCTGTTAGTTTAACTGTGTCTCTGTTACTTTTGGTTTCCATGATCTGTCCATTAATGAGAGTGGTGTGTTGAAGTCTATTACTATTATTGTGTGAAGTATAATGTGTGCTTTGAGCTTTAGTAAACTTTCTTTTATGAATGTGGGTGCCCTTGCATTTGAAGCATAAATGTTCAGAATCGAGAGTTCATCTTGGTAGATTTTTCCATTGATGAGCATTGAAGTGTCCTTCCTTATCTTTTTTGATACCTTTTGGTTGAAAGTTGATTTTATTCAATATTAGAGTGCCTACTCCAGCTTGTTTCTTGGGACTATGTGCTTGGAAATTTTTTTCCAGCTTTTCACTCTGAGGTAGTATCTGTCTGTCACTGAGGTGCATTTCCTGTAGGCAGCAAAATACTGGGTCCTGTTTCTGAGTATCTGGTCTGTTAGTCTATGTCTTTTTATTGAGGAATTGATTCCATTGATGTTAAGAGATATTAAGGAGGAGTTATTGTTGCTTCCTGGCTTTTTTGTTGTTAGAGGTGGAATTATGTTTATGTGGCTATCTTCTTTTGGGCTTGTTGAAAGAAGATTACTTTCTTGCTTTTTCCAGGGTGTAGTTTCCCTCCTTGTGTTGGACTTTTCCTATCTATAATCTTTTGTAGGGCTGGATTTGTGGAAAGATATTGTGTAAATTTGTTTTTGTCATCTTTCTTTTTTTTTAAAAGATTTATTTATTTATTTATTTATTTATTTATTTATTTTTATGTGTATGAGTACACTGGAGCTGTACAGATGATGGCTATGAGCTCCAGCCGACATAATACACTGTAGCTGTCTTCAGATACACCAGAAGAGGGGGTCAGCTCTCATTACGGGTGGTTGTGAGCCACCATGTGGTTGCTGGGATCCGAACTCAGGACTTTCGGAAGAGCCGTCAGTGCTCTTACCCGCTGAGCCATCTCGCCAGCCCTCTTTCTTTATCTATGGTAATTGAGAGTTTTGTTGGGCATAGTACCCTGGGCTGTCATTTATGTTCTCTTAGGCTCTGTATCACATCTGCCCAGGATCTTCTATCTTTCATAGTCTCTATTGTGAAGTCTGGTGTAATTTTGTCAGGTCTGCCTTTATATGTTACTTGACATTTTTCCCTTACTGCTTTTAATGTTCTTTCTTTTTTGTGTGTGAATTTGGTGTTTTGATTATTATGTGATAGGAGGAATTTCTTTTCCAGTCCAGTCTATTTGGATTTCTGTGTGGTTCTTGTATGTTTATGGTCATCTCTTTCTTTAGTTTAGGGAAATTTTCTTCTATAATTTTGTCAAAGATATTTACTGGCCCTTTAAGTTGGGAATCTTCATTCTCTTCTCTACCTGGTACCATTAGGTTTGGTCTTCTCATTGTGTCCTGGAGTTCCTGAATGTTTTGGGTTAGGAGCTTTTTACATCTTACATTTTCTTTGACTGTTGTGTCAATGTTTTCTATGGCATCTTCTGCACCTGAGATTCTCTCTTTTATCTCTTATATTCTATTGTTGATGCTTGCTTCTATGACTCCTGATCTCTTGCCTAGGTTTTCTGTCTCCAGTATTGTCTCCCTTTGTGATTTGTTTATTGTTTCCATTTCCATTTTTAGATCCTGGATGGTCTTGTTTAATTCTATCACCTGTTTGATTGTGTTTCCCTGTAATTCTTTTTGTTGTTGTTTGTTTGTTTTTATTTTTGTTTTTTTTTTTAAAACAGGGTTTCTCTGTGTACCCTTGGCTGTCCTGGAATTCACTCTGTAGACCAGGCTGGCCTCAAACTCAGATATCCACCAGCCTCTGCCTCCCAAGTGCTGGGATTAAAGGCGTGCGCCACTGCTGCCCAGCTTTCCCATAATTCTTTAAGGGATTTTTGTGTTTTCTCCTTAAGTGCTAGTAGCTGTTTAACCTGTGTTTTCCTGTATTTCTTTAAGGGAGTTATTTATGCCTTTCTTAAAGTCTTCTATCATCATTATGAGATGTGATTTTAAATCAGAGTCTTGCTTTTCTGGTGTACCGGGGTATCCTGGGCTTGGTGTGATGGGAGAACTGGGTTCTGATCATGCCAAGTAGCCTTGGTTTCTGTTGCTTATGTTCTTGCCCTTACCTTCTGACAGCTGGTTATCTCTCATGTTAGCTGGTCTTGCTGTCTCTGACTCTAGCTTGTGTGTCAGCACTCCTGGGATACCAGTTCTCTCCAGGAGAAATTTGGGTATGGAGAGCTGTGGCATAGTTTCAGCTCTGGGGTGCAGATGGAAAACAGAAGAGTCCTGTCCCAGGCTTCTACTCAGTTCCTCTCTCCTGAGGGTTCTGGGTGGGTCCCTCAAAGCAGAAGTGGTGGTCCTTGGTGAGTCCCAGGCCAATTCCTCTTGGGCCAGGAATTTGAGCAAATGTGGTAGTGAAAGATCCAATGAGCCTTACGTCCAGGATATCCCACTCACAGAACCACAGAGATGGAGATAGATGCAACAAGCAAGAGGTTTAAAGATCCAATGTGCTGGGGTCATCTTGCCATCAGAGCAGAGGCGACCCCTACACTCCAAGCACACAGTATTTATATAGTTTTAGTGGGGAACTCAGAAGGGGGAACTGGAAAATTTTTGGTCCTACCCTGTGGTCAGGGGTTGTTGTGAAGTTTGTGGTCTTGGGTTATTCTGGGGAAGGGAGTGTTTATCACATCCTTTCACATTCCTTTATCAGAAAGTCTCCAGGGCACACGTTCCTGACAGGTCATCTTATGTTCTCTAAGGTCCTACATTCTCCCTTTTTTCTTGTGAATATTTCAATCGTAAAATTATAACTCACTCTGGCCTAATACTCTTGATACTGTTTTCTTAACATTATAATCTGAACTGTACTTATGCATTCTCTAATAAAGGCCAGCAAGTGGTTCAAAATACAGGGGCCAAAAGTTAAAAGCAACATCAGGATTATTAATTTCTACCCAAGAGAGTAGAAATCAAAGTAGTGAGGCAAGGGGGAGAATTAAACCAAGATTCATACCACCCCTGGCTCTGCCCTCTTTCTCTCTTCCTTTTGTCCAGCCCCTCTCTAACCTTGGCCATTGAATCCTTTACAATTCCAGAATGGTCTATATAAAAACAGCATTCTTCTTTCAGGGCCATACACAGACCTCCATGTTGGAGAAAGAGGAGGTCTAGGCCTCTCCTGTTTTGGAGAACTACCTCAGATAATGAAGTCAAGGATTCCTGGATCTTGGAAATGGAATTTTTCATTTCTACTATATCAGCATCTATAGCAGACCTAAGACTCTGATAGCTCTGGTGTTAGAGTGTCAGTGGTAATGCTTCTGTGGCTGTTCCAACCAACCCCAGTCCCAGTCCCTGCAAGATAGAAACAGTTATCCCTATAGATTCTCCCTTAACTCTGAACTGGCTCTCATCCCAGTGGGACAATAATTCTTCATAGGGATGGTATACCAGATTGGAAACTAGTTGTACCAGACCACAAAAATCCTGAGTGTTGTTGAGTGCCTGAGAGTTGACACATGGAGTAACTCCTGAGGTGCATGCCCACCATCCCTTAAGGGGGCAGGAGGTGAACAGATGTATTGGGCTGAGGCAAAGTCTGATTACAAAGATGGGCATGTGAGGAGGGGATCTTTCCCACACACATTCCCTGCCTAGTAATGGCAGACAAGGCGAGTCTGGCATTATGTTGTAGCCATACTTGCCTGGTTTTATCTTGGTGAAGTCCATTTCCCAGTAGACTCCCGGTTTATCTCCCCGAGGTTTCTTACTGGGGTCAGCTTTGCTTCTGGCAGGACACACAACTGTGGACTATTTGTTCCACCAGGTGTTTTACTCCTGGAATATAATACTTAGATCTTAAGGCAGTTTGAATTGTCTTGCTTACACCCAGGTGGGTCCATTGATGCATTTGTTTTATCATTATCTGTAGTTGTTCCTCTGGTAGAATCTTCTTTCCTGATGGCACATGCCAGAGTTCTTTCTCCTGATCGAAGTGGTTGTTGGGTCTCCTGAGATGACCACCAGATCTTCAGGAGAGTACTAGAGCTTGGGTCCTGGTGTTTCTGGGTCTTGGACCACCATCACTGGGGCAACTCTTGAGGCTGTTGCCCTGGCCTCCTGGTCTTCGAGGTTATTTCCTCTGGAGACAGAGGAGTCACCCTTCTGGTGGCCCAGACAGTGTATGATACTCACTTTTGCTGGCTTGTTCAGGGCTTTTAACAAGTCTTGATTTTCAGATTTGTGCTTGATTTCTTTTCCTTCAGAGGTTAGTAGTCCTTGCTGCTGGAGGATGGCATCATGAACATGTGCTGTGGCAATAGCATACCTGCTATCTGTATAGATGCTGATCTTCTTGCCTTCTCCCAACGCAAGGGCCTTGGTGAGGGCAATGAGCTCAGCCTTTTGGGCAGAGGTTCCTTCAGGCAAAGCCTGTGTCCACACAATCCATTGTCCATCTACCATGGCAGCACCCACTCTCCACTTTCCTTCTTCCAGGAAACTGCTCCCATCAGTGAATCAAGTAGCCTCATCATCTGCCAGGGGATGATCAGACAGATCTTTGTGCCAGCCATGTGCTTCAGCAAGCACTTGCTGACAGTCATGGATGGGAGGCTCAAGGTCAGGATCTGGAAGCAGGGTGGCTGTGTTCAGGCCCTCCAGGGATGCAAATGTGATTCTGTCAGAGTTGAGCAATAGAGTCTGATAGTGAGTCATACAAGCATTGGTGAGCCACTGGTTGGGTGGCAGGCAAACTATGCCCTCCAAAGCATGTCGAACAGATACCACCAAGTCCTGTCCTATAGTTAATTGGTCCTTGTCTTTAACCAGTATAGCAACCACGGCCATGATCTGCAGGCAGGCAGGCCACCCTGCTGCCACTGGGTCCAGCTTTTTGGACAGATACACTACTGGCCTTTTCCAAGGTCTCAGTTTCTGGGTCAAGACTGTTTTTGCTCTACCCCTATATTCTGCCACAAACAAGTGGAAGGGCTTGGTCACATCTGGGAGACCCGATGTAGGGGCTGACATTAGGGCTATCTTAATGGCATCAAAGGCTCATTGTTCTTTTTCTCCCCAGACAAAAGGCTGCTTGTTTTGGTGAGTGGGTATAATGGAGCCACCATCTCATTGAATCCAGGTATCCATAGGCGACAGAAACCTGATGTATCCAAAACATCTCTGACTTGTTTTTTGTTAACAGATGGTGGAATATAGAACACAGTTTCTTTTCTAGCCTCTGACAGGCATCTCTTTCCCTCTTTAAGCAGATATCCCAGATAACTAACCTGCTGGCTGCAGATTTGGGCCTTCTTAGCTGAGGTGAGGTAGCCCAGTTCTAGTTCAGTGAGAAAGCTTTTTGTTCCTTCTAAGCACATTTTTTTTGTTAGAAGTGGCCAAAAGGAGGTCATCTATGTATTGTAACAGAGTTACCTGAGGGTTGGCTGCCTGGACATGGCCAAATCTTGGTGTAGGGCCTCATCAAAGATGGTAGGGGAGTTCTTGAAGCCCTGAGGCAGGTGAGTCCAGGTGAGTTGACCTGCCATGCTTGAGTCTTGGTCCTTCCATTCAAAGGTGAAGTATTCCTGACTCTTGGTGGCCAGGGACAAGCAGAAAAAGGCATCCCTGAGGTCCAGAGCTGTGTACCAAGTTCTGGAGGATGGCAAAGAACTCAACAGGTTATTCAGGCTGGGGACCGTTAGGTGGAGATCAGTCAAGCACTTGTTCACTTCCCTAAGGTCCTGGATGGGCTGATAGTCATTGGTCCCAGGTTTCTGCACAGGGAGGAGTGGGGTGTTCTAGGCAGAGTAACATTTCTGTAGAATCCCCAGCTGGAGGAGGCATAGAATGTGGGGTCCCATCTCGAGCCTCCTTGGACATAGGATACTGGCAGACTGTTATTGGGCTGGATTTGGCTTTCAGGTCTACATGGACAGGGGGGCCAATATTTGGTTCTCCACATCCCTGCAGTTTCTGCCCATGCCTCTGGGTAATTTTGCAATCAACAATCTGAATCTTTAGCTTTTTGACTCCCATCTTCAGACAATTGATGTTCATCTAACTTTATGGTTAATACCTGGATAGGCTCTCCCTGTCGGCCCTTGACTTATGGTCCCCCAGGGAGGAAATGGATTTGGGCCCCCATCTTAGTGAAGAGGTCTCTCCCCAGCAGGGGATAGGGACATTCAGGAATAACAATGAACACGTAGGATATCCGGTCCACACCAAGGTCCACTGTTCTTTGGGTAGGCCATGAGTATTGTTTGTTTCCTGTGGCCCCCTAGACCCAAGTCTTCTTATTGGAAAGTGATCCATCCATTTGCAATAGGACTGTGTGTTGGGCCCCTGTATCCACAAGAAACTTCCCTCCACTTTAAGGGTTACCCTGGGTTCAGGGAGGGGATCTTCTTGCACAGCCAGCACCTTGGAGCCCGGTGGTCTCCTTTCAGGGGCATAGGATCCCTTCTTCTTTTTCTTGGGACAATCTTCCACCCAATGACCTTTTTCTTTACAGTAAGCACATTGGTTCCGAGTGAGATGCTCTCCTTTGTTGACAGGTACTGTCTTACTAGGTTCTCTAGTTTCTCTAACTACAGTGGCCAAGATCCTATGGAGGTTCTTCACTTGTGTCTTCTCTCTTTTGAATTCTGTAGCTTCCTGTTCCTTCTGCTTTCTCTCCTCTCTTTCTTCTTCTGACTCTCAGTTACCTTTTCAGCTACTTGCACTAACTCTCTCAAGGACTTGTCCTGTAATTCTTCAAGTTTCTGCAACTTTTTCCTGGTATCTCTGCTAGATTGATCAATAAAGGTGACAGTAACTGTCAACTTATGCTCTTCACTGCTAGGATCATAGGGGATAAATCGGTGAAAGGCCTCCATGAGTTTCTCTAAGAAGACTGAGGGAGATTCATTCGGCCCCTGCACCACTTCCCTTACCTTAGTCAAATTGGTGCGGTGGTGTGCTTCTCCTCCAAGATCTCCCATCAGAGCTTGTTGGTAAACTTTCAAGTACTCTCTACCTACTGAAATGTTGAAGTCCCAGTCAGGTCTAGTCAATGAGAAGCCTGTGTCTATATCTGCAGGCAGAAGGGAAGGGCGCTGTCATCCCTGGGGGCGTTCTTCCTAGCTTCCAGTAGGATGAGCTGTTTTTCTTCAGTAGTAAAGAGGACCTGTAGGAGCTGTTGACAATCATCCTATGTAGGCTGATGGATAAAAAGGAGGGACTCTACCAGGTTAGTCAGACTCTGGGAATTTTCAGAGAATGGGAGATTCTGAGACTTCCAGCTGTAGAGGTCAGCAGAAGAAAAGGGCCAATACTGGAGCGGTTGATGACCTTGGTCATTGGGAGGCCCATATACCTGGAGTGGCAACACAGCCGAGGTGTTTATCAACATCCTGTGCCAGCTCTGTGTCCCTAGGGCAGGTCCTGCAGCTCCACCTACTGGTGAGGGAGGGCGGGCAGGCAGGCCCTCTGATGCTGGAGGAGCAGAAAATGGAGGAGGGTGGCAATATGGAGGTGGAGGATCTAAATGGAGCAAATCAGTATCTTGACTGGAGGAAATTATCTCCTTTCAAGAGTTGTCTTGCAGAGCCAAAATCTGCTTGGGCCCTGGAGGCAGAACAAAGGAACGGACCCAAGATGGGTGTGTGTGTGTGTGTGTGTGTGTGTGTGTGTGTGTGTGTGTGTGTGTATGTGTATGTGTGTGTGTGTGTATGACTAGATCTTCCCACACAATGATGTAGGGAACTGTTCAGGATGGCTTGCTGAGTGGATTCCAAAGATCTTTTTCTTGACTGCCTCTGTGGTGGGGAGGGAGAAAGATCCTCCCACCAGCCACCCTGCCTGAAAAGTGGGCCATTCAGAAGAACACAGAGTGGTCCATTTGTCCTTTTGAACAGCAACAGACAAGTTATGAGCCCTGGTTTTATTTTACTCCAATGTTTCAGGGTAAAGCCCAAGGGAGTTGAAGCAGTATGCTCCATTCTGTCCAAAAATAATGTCAGTCCCAGTCCACATCCAAATAGAAAAACAGAGAGTAAAATACCAACGCGCCCTGAAACATCAAATAACTTGGTAAAGGTCTTCTCACCAGAGACCTCTGGTGAAGTCGAACCCTTTTGACTTCCCACCAGAATTTCTACAGAATTCCCATAGCCAAACATTATGGCATGTCTACCCACCACTTCTGGCTATCCCAGTCAAGTGATCAAAACCAAGCTGATCAGTGGCCAAGTAGAGTCAGAGAAAGCAGAGAAATACAGACAGGACGAACACAGAAAACACAACTGTAGTACCTGCTGGAACAGTCCTCCAGTCTTCAGTCACTGGTTCCATTAGAAGGACTTTCCAGGCCAATGCACCAAATGTAAGATCTAGCAAGCCTTATGTCTAAGTCCAGGATGTCCTATTCACAGAAACACAGAGACGGAGATAGATGCAACAAGCAAGAAGTTTAATGATCCAATGCTCTGGGGTCATCCTGCCATCAGAACAGCGGCAACACCAACACTCCAAGCACACAGTATTTATACAGTTTTAAGGGGGAACTCAGAAGGGGGAACTGGAAAATTTTTGGTCCTACCTGTGGTCAGGAGTTCTTGTGAAACCTGCAGTCAGGGTTTCTCGTGAGGTTTGTGGTCTTGGGTTATTCTGGGGAAGGGAGTGTTTAACACATCCTTTCACATCCTTTTATTGAAAAGTCCCCAGGGCACACATTCCTGATAAGGCCTTTCAGTGGTCATCATATGTTCTCTAAGATCCCACAGTGGTCATACCTGTGTTCTCAGGTGTGTCAGCACTCCTATGAGATCTGCTCTCTCCCAGTAGGATCTGGGTATAGAGAGCTGTTGTACAGGGGCAGTTCTAGGTACAGATAGAAACTAGAATGATTCTATCCCAGGCCTTTCCTCAGTTTCTGTGTCCTGAGAGCTCTGAGCATGTCCCTCAGAGCAGAAGTGATGGTCCTACCTGTGCTCACAGGTGTGTCAGCACTCCTAGGAGACCAGTTCTCCCCTATTGGGACCTGGGTATGGAGAGCTGTGGCACAGGGTCAGCTCTGGGCATAGATGAAAACTGCAAGAATCCCTCCATCTTATTTTTTTGAGAGAGTATTTTTGTTTGTTTGTTTGTTTGTTTGTTTTACTGAACCAGAAGTTCATTGATGTGGCTAGGCTAGCTAGCCAATGTGCTCCTGGGATCTGTCTCTGTTTTCTGACACTGGGATTGCTGGTACAAGGTGCCATAGCCATTGCTTTTTGTGTGTATGCTGGTGATTCAGTGATGGCCTTCTTGTTTTAAAAGTAACTGCTATTCCCCACTGAGTCATCTCCTCAGACTTTTCTGCTTCATTTATTTACTTATTTTTTGAAACAGGGTCTTTGCTGAACTTGTAGCTCATTGATTTTGCTAGGTTGACTGTCCAAGAAGCTCCAGGGATCAGAGTGGAGATTATAGACTTGTCCCAATGTGAACTTCTACATGGATGCTGAGTATCCAGAACTCAGACCCTAATATTTGTGCAGCAGGCACTTACCAAAGGAGCCACTTCTCAGCCTTGATAACATTTTTTTTCTAATTTCTTTTCAGTTTCTCTTTCTTTGTGAACGGTACCATCATCCATCCAATTACCTATGTGTTACACTGCCTAGCTTCCAGCTTCTATCTCTATTTCACAAGTGGATAAAGTGTGACCAGCCCACTTTTGCTCCTGCTGCCCACTGCCATGCCTTCCTTGCCATTATGGACTCTATCCACGATAATCTCTTTCTCCTTTAAGCAGCTATGATTCATGGCATTTTCTTACCACAGAAGAGTGACTAGCACCGTGCACCAGCAAAACATCTACATAAGAGTTAACATCTGATATTCATTCTTACCTAACAAAACACTATTTCAAAATATATTCTTTGACAGCTTATATAGTTTACATTTTAATTACAGCTTATAATATATATATTTCTATAATGAGCTTTAATCATCTTTACCCTTTATTATCTTGTTTCATTCCCTATTCTTCTCCTGCTGAAACCCTTTCCTTACCTATAAAGTCCCCTCCTACTTTCAAACTTTTTGGTCTGTGTGCCCTATTAAATTTAAAAACGTTTGTTTTCATGAACATGGCAGGAGGTTATTTTTTTGGTGTGTGCACAATTTACCAGTGGCTACACTATTAAAGAAAGTGACATTTTTTTTGCTCAGTCAACATTAACTGTCAGCAATCCCTCAGGAAGGGGTGGGCCTCATGATCTCTTCACCTTTCCATGACGAAACATTGGAGACCCCAAGTATGTGCAGGTTTTATGCAGGGGACTACAGCTACAGTGACTTTGTGAGTTCAATCGCTATGACATGTCCAGGAGACACTTTTTTGGGTACTCTTCCCAACCTTTTACTTAAAAATCTTTTCACTTTTTCAATCATGTACCCTGAGCCTTAGACATGAGAATTTGTAGATGACTCATTTTAAACTGAGCATTTCCTTCTATGACCAATTGTGACTCTCGGTATTAATGGCCATCCATTTTACCGAGAAGCTTTTCTGATAATGACTGAAGTGTGCATTAATTGATTAGCATAAAGAGACACATTTAGAAGTCCATTTGATATAATGTCCAAAATAATAGTAGTATTCTCACCTCTAAGGCCTATGACCTACCACCACATACTTTTACCTTATAGTGCCAAACATGAGTTTCCTCCAGTGGATAGTCCTTAAATCCAATTAGAAAGTTGTTGGTTTTCCATAGAATACTAGTGGCACTGTTGCACATGGCTAGGGTGGTTATTACTGTATCTTTCTGACTTTTCTCCCCCCAGCAGCTTGCATAGTATCTTCCAGAAAACTATCCAGCAAAGAGTAAGTTTCCAGGTGAGTTTCAGTGTAACTTTTCCATATTGTGTGACCAATGAGTGTGATGTTTTCCACAGGGTCTTGCCACCAAATTCTTATATGTAACCAAGAGTGGTGGCAATACTCCATGTTGTTTAAGAGAGTCATCAGGATCTCTATGACAGATAACTCAAAGGAACCCATCTTATGTCTGACACTAAGATTTTTGTTCAATAACTTATGACTTCTGGGAGGTGCATTATCTCCTTCCCCCCAGTATAGGATACCTCTATTTAAACTCTTTTTTAAATTGCAGTTGTACTAAACTTAACAGTAGATTTATATATGGCATTTTTAACCACCTGTAGTGTTAAATATCATTTACTTTATCTCTAAGATAGCTCTAGTATTTGTCCAAATTTTTGCCATCTCCTCTACCTTTCGTTTAATGCAAGCCTTTATGATCTTCCCTCTAGATTACTGTACCAGCTCCCCAGCAGCAAGATGGATGGCTGTCCTGTTGCCCTGCCCCAGCCTCTTCTCCATGTTGCAACGTTGAAGGCTGTTTTTGAAAGTGAATCTTATCTTGTTATGTTCCTGCTTACATGTACAGTGGTTCTTCCACGCCTTTGAAAAAGAATCCTGGAATCTTTAGCTTAGTCTGAAAGCCCTAATCACTTCTCTAAGCCTCAGATTCTCTCTCAACTCCCTCCTTCTGCTGCCCCTCTTTCTTTTCTTCCTTCCTTCCTTTCTTTCCCTCCCTTCCTCTTCTTTTGAGCTCCAAAAGATTGGCAAACTTGGATATCTTTCCACAAGCCAGCTTCCTTCTTCCCTCCCTCCCTTCTTTCTTTCCTTCTTCCCTCTGTCCACTTCTCCCTCTCTTCCTCTTCTTCTTTCTCTTCCTCTACTTTCTTCTGACTTCTCTCTCCTCCATTTCACCTGAAGTTTTCACTTAATTATGATCCACAATTCAGGATTCTATTCCAGAACAATTATTTTTCTCAATACAGTCAATGTTTTTATTTTAATTAAAATATAATTACATTATTTCTCCCTTTCTTTTTCTCCCTTCAATCCCTCAGACATCTCTTCCTTCCAACTTCTTTCATTGCCATACACTCTCTCCCACATCAATGACCTTTCTTTCTTTGGATAAAATTGTTTTACACACACACACAAACACACACACACACACACACACACACTCTATGTAAATATACAAATACTATTTGCTGAGCCCATTTAGTTTTAATTTTATGTATATAATTTCAGAGCTGACCACTTGGTATTACATAAGGTGTTAATATTTCCCAGGGATGAGCCCTTTAATTGCTTATCCAACACCTGATTAAGAAAATGTTTCCTGATATCCAGGAATAGATGGGGCTCCTTGCTTGCATAATTCCCTAATCCATTTTGCAACTTTTGAACATCACTTCCTGTCAGGAACATTTGACTGAATTACTGGACCTGAAGATAAGGCCTCTTCCCACATAGCTTTCTGAGAGAATAAATAGCTTCTTTGGAGGGGAGATATAGCAAACAAATAAGCAAACATTAATCACCAGGCACCAATACTTACAATGACAGGAAGACTCAAGAGAGCTCTCTGGCTTCTGTGAAAGGTTATAGCTACTCTCAGACTTGAGAATCAAGATGGAGTGTGGGGTAAGAAATACAATATATGGTAAGGTCATTCACTTGGAAACTCTAGTGGGGAAGGGAGTTCTCCGGGAAAGATAAAGATGATTACAGTGCAGTAGTAGGGGGTGACAGAGTGTATAGAAGGGACAACTGAAGGCATTTCAAGATAATACGCTTAGATTTTATCATTGGATACAATGGACATCCCCTAGAGAAGTTTAATTGTGGAAGTGATGGACTTAAATGATTTACCATTTCACAAGTTCAAGGAGAAACATCTAAATATAGTTTTCAAGTGAGGGCTATTACAGAAGTCTGGGTGAAGGAGAAGGTGGCTTGAAGTCATATGGTATGTTCAGGAATGGAGAGAGACACAGCAGAAGGTAGGAGATGAGTAAAAATAAGAGAGATTGCTGGAAAACCCACAATGGAGTACAAAACAAAATAAGGCACAACTTTCCAATTGAGCAACCAAGTTAATGATGGTAGCAGTAACTGAGATGGAGGGCCAAGAGACAGCAGGTTTCAGACGGGGATGTTTCTTATCTTAGGTGTGGGAAGTGTAAGAAGTGTTTCAGATACCCAAGTGGCTGTGTCAGGTAGACTGTGACTTCTAGGAACCTGGCATGCATTATTGGTGGTGCCTGGAGTCCCAAGTTGGCAAAGCACATAGTTGGCCCACACTCATCTACTGGTTTTGCAACATCATCAAAGAAATCTAAGTAATGTTTTACACGTACTTGACAGAGCATATACCCTGCTCCAAATACAGAAATAAAGCTTACTGCTCCCATAACTCTCTTTGAATAACAAATTCTATTGCCATTAATAGGTGAATTGACTTTCTTCTGATGCCCAGCCCAATCTAGAATCTCCTAGACTCCATTCTTTAAAGATGTCAAAGACTGACCAGATAAAAAAATGAATTAAAAACATCCTCAAATAACAAATACAGATCTAAGGAGTCTTGGCAACATGTAGACACACTGAATATTGAACTTGAAAGCAAGACATAGGATCTTACCATGTAGTTGGTAATTTCAGTTTTCCATTGAATGCACAGCCGCTGTATGTAGTCTAAAAAGTAAAGGAGATTGTAAAAGAAATAAAGTTTGTTTGATAGTACTGGGAACAACAGGGTATTGTTAACAGGTAGATATAATCGATAGATATAATGCCTTATCAAGGCCATTGTGAAACAGGGTATATATTTGCATAAAACTGAGTATGTGTGTGAAGACCGACATCTGTCATGTTCATCTGGGGTTGCAAAACTTTGTATGAAAACATTCATCAAAATACAGGCTACATTCCATTTCAACAGCCTAGGATCAGGATGGCTCAGAGTGGTACACCCCTGCCATTAGACATCTGATGCAAAACTATCAAGGCATCCTGCTTTTTCTCTGAGACCCCTCTGGAGGTTGCCAAGAGCTTTCCTCAGACCTGCTGCCTGTCAGGAATGAACCTTGCTACCAGTTTCAGCTAGGACTTCCGTTGTCAAAACAATAAAAGCTGTAATTTTCTCTCCCTCTGTTTACAGGAAACAAACCTTCCTTCCTGTCCTCTGCCTGTAGCAGAAAATAGACAAACGGAGCAGATGTCCGGGGATGGCAGAGCAGTACCTGGGGCTGCAGCGCGGGGCGGGGTGGCTGTAAAAGATAGTGGGTTTAAGGATGGGAGTGGGGGGAAAACATTAGCGCATGCACAGCCTCCTTTCTCTGTCTTAGTGTCTCTCCTGTGACTGTCAGACAGGCTAGGGAAATCTCAAAACAGTCCGAGTATTTTTAAACCCTTGTGGTCGCCTGTTTGCAGACTCGGTGACGTAGATAAATTGGTTGCATAATTTCTCATGGGAATCCAAGGCGCTGGGAGATGGCTGCTGGCTTTGGTTGTATGTGCTTTTGGCCCTTGTTAATGTGTCCCATGGGGTTTCATTTCACATCTTGCTGACTTGGGAAGCAGCAAAATCTGAGAGTGCCAAGAGAATATACAAGGGGGCTATCAGAACTGTCTGTCGCTCAAGTGTGGGCCACAGAAGCTTGCAGCCTGGATTCCTGGCTTGGGCACGAAGGCGGGAGAATGGTCTCTAAATATGCTGGTATTCTAGGCAACTTATTCCTTGTGGAAGTCGCCATTGTTGCTGCCCTCTATTTTCCCCTTTATTCTGTTCATGTACATTACCCAGCTATTTTATAAATGTGGCTCTCTCCAATGTTTGTGTTTCCAGGGATTGTGAGGAAATGTCTTGGAATAGAGAAATGCCTTTTTTATGTTTGAGAAATGTTTATATTCAAGCTTTTGCTTCAAAAAGTAAAATTATATTTGAAAATGGAATGAAGCGAGGAGAAGAGTTTTTACAACTGGGAAAATTACAGTTAGAATAAAGAGGGCAGACAAAGTCGGCACTGATTATCATTTATCGGGGAACACTGAGGGCAGCTAGTTATCTGAGTCTTGTGTCACAGTCCTTCATGCTGCAGAGTTGATTTTAGCATCTGAGTTGTTGTTGTAGTTAAATGTTACTGAAGTGCTTTGTTTGTTTGTTTCCCAAGACGACTGTATGTTTTACCTGTAGAAATTCACTTAGAAGGTAGGGGATTGAAGTTTCAACTTGTTTTTTTTTTCTATTGCAATTTACATAGTATAATCAACACTATTTACATAGGACTAACTGGTTTTAGGCTGTTTTGTCATTTTTGTTGTTTTTTTTTTCAGAATGTCAACAAAACTATATTTATTGTAAACACAGCAGAGTAGCCCGTCAGGCAACTGCATACACTTGGGCCACGGTTCCTTCTTTATTTGGTCTCCAGTAAAGTTAGCACAGTTTATCTTTCCCAGTGTTGAGCAGAGACAGATTTCTGTGTGATGTGGAGTGGGGAATGGGAAAAAGTGGAAACTTAGGTTATCTCTCTAGTAGTTCACTGTGGAGACTGGTATGTGGGGTGTGTGAGGTACAGAAGTTCTCCCCTTCCCTTCCCCAAGGGTATTGGTATCTTCAGCTGTATTTCTGCTCTGTATCTTATGCCTTCAATTGTACACAATCCAAATTATTCAGCACTTGCTGCTTCTCAGAAGAGGTGCAATTGCTTTCAGCCCATTTATCACAAAAAGGGAAAGAGTCTCATGAGATAAAGTCACAAACACCAGGAGATGAAAGATATTCCAGTTCTAGACTGAGTTCTCCTCTGCTGGATCTCCACTCATTCAGATCATTCTGGGATCTTGACATAGGGCACAGGAAACAATTTTGGCCCAAGTTAGTATGGAATAGAGCTAGGACTTGTTAAGAGTTAAGAGATAGTTGTTATGAAATATAAATCGGCGATATAATGAGGTAAGAATAAGGGAGGACCTGACCAGGCCATGCCAAGGTGTCCCCTTGAGAAATCATGCCAAGAGTCAGACTTAGTATGAAGGAAGTTTATTGTGGGAAGGGAGGGAAGCAAGGACCTAGAAAAGGGGTAGCAGCATCGATGGGAGGGCAGAGAAGGACAATAAGAGAGGAGGAGAGGCTGGTAGAAGCATGTGGGATCAGAGAGAGAAGGAGGAGGCGTGAGGAAGGAAGAAAGAAAGGAGGAGGAAGAGGTGAGAAGAAATAGCAAGGAAGGAAGGAATGAGGAAGAAGAAGGGAGGAGAAGGAGGAATAAAGGAAGAGGAAGAAGGAAGGAAAAGGAAAAGGAAAAAGAGGAAGAAGAAAAAGAGAAAAGAAGAAGAAAGGGAAGAGAAGAGGAAGGAGGAGGAGGAGGAGAAAGAGGAGGAGGAAGAGGAAGAGGAAGAGGAAGAGGAAGAGGAAGAGGAAGAAGAAGAGGAAGAGGAAGAGGAAGAGGAAGAAGAAGAAGAAGAAGAAGAAGAAGAAGAAGAAGAAGAAGAAAAGAAGAAGAAGAAGAAGAAGAGAGGAAGAGAGGAAGAGGAGTCTGCAAGCTGAACTGCATGTATTAATGGTCATGGGCTTTTGATAGGTAGCTATTGGGTGGAGCCTAGCTGAATTGTCTGTAAGTCAATAATAGTAAACAGTTCAGATTTCAGTGTGAGTGTTTTAACAATAGCTATGGCTTTTGAAGTCATGTTAGATAGCAATGTACAGCCAGATTTAAAGAGTATGTAAAATTTAAAAATTAAGTTACAAACGAGTGGGTTTACTTACTTCTTTTCTTATAAATTTTTCCTTTTGTAAATAAAATTGCAACATGATTTCTCATTTAGGGTGACAGGAGAGTGTTAATGTGGATAAACATTATTCTATTCTAACTCTTGCTTGAGGTATCTTTCAGAAGAAAAAATATATATAGATTCTGTGCTGGCAATGTTACAGCTATTGTGGTTTTCTCTGTTTTGCTGAAGTTCTTGACTGGCAGCCAGCACAAAATGTAAACCAGGTCCCAGGATGAAGAGCCTCCTTCTCTTCCCATGTCCCCTTGACTCCATGTTCTTCTATCCTGACTCAAATTCATTAATTTGATTGAATTAATATAAGTATCTAGTCATTAGTAGTAAGCTAGTGATGGTTACATGGCCCTAACTGGTGAGTGTGCGAACAGGTTACTCAAACAAAAAGTAAAAGTGAACCAAATTCTACTTCATTTCAGATAACTTACTAGTAAGTGTTTACTTAAAAAGGAACTAAGGACTAGGGAGTTGGTGCAATTGCTGAAGGTACTTCCTATCAAGCCCAAAGACCTGAATTTGATCCCTAAGATCCATGTGGTAAAAGGAGAGATCCAAGGTGAT
>JADRCD010207400.1:0-14044 GCA_019843815.1 Montemys delectorum
ACATATGGATGGAACTAGAAAATATCATCCTGAGTTAGGTAACTCAGACCCAAGAGAATATGCATTGTATGTACCCATTAATAAGTGTATATTAGCCAAGAAAGTACAGAATTCCCAGGATACAATCCAAAGAACTCAAGAAGGCTAACAAGCCAAAGGGTCCAAATGAGACTACCTCAATCCCACTTTGGAGGGAGAAGAAAGCTATCACAAGAGGAGGTAGGGAGAGAGGGACCTGAATGGGAAAGGTGACAGGAAGAAGAAGAGAGGAACATGATCAGGTATTGCGTGGGAGTAGTATTGAAGACCTGAGGGCCAGCAGAAAGAATCAAAACAGGCAACCTTGGGAGAGAGGAGGTGGTGGACCCTCTATAATGTACCTGAGACTTGGGAGGTGAGAGACTCTCAGGACATCAACAAACCAGATAAATTGATTTAAAATTGGGGTTCAGACCTAGAGAATTCTAATTAGAGGAATCTCAAATGGCTGAAAAATACTTAAAGAAATGTTCAACATCTTTATACATCAGGGAAATGTAAATCAAAAGTATTTTTAGATTCCATCTTATACCTGTGAAAATTGCTAAGATAAACAACAGAAATCAGCTCGACTCTGTTGTAAACTTCAAAAAATCCATTAAAGACTGTTGAAATGGCTTTACAGGTTAAGAATATGCTTGCCACCAAGCCTGCTGACCTGTGTTTGATCCCCATACCCAACGTGGTAGGTAGAAAGACAGAACTGACTCCTGAAAGTTATTCTCTAATCTCCACATTCCTGGTATGGCATTCATGCCCATACATGCATACACAAGGCCAATCATCATCTTCATCACCATCCCACTTTTTAATGTGTAAAATATGGGGTTGAATGGATAATTTTGTGTCTGTCTCAATTGCTTTTCTATTGCTGTTATAATACCTGATAACCAAGACAATATGTAGAAAAAAAAACTTATTGATGACTTCCAGTTTCCGATGGTTCCAGCCAATGATCATCACAGCAGCCAGCTTGGCAGAAGGCAAACCAAGCATGGTTCTAGGACAGTAGCTGAAAGCTCACATCTTGAGACACACTATGGGGAATAGAGAGAGATTCAGAAGAAGAATCTTCTGAAATCTCCAAACCTGTACTCAGCAAAACACACCCCATAAATTGCCACACCTCTAAGTCCTTCCCAACACCTCCACAAAGTGGGGACCAAGCATTCAAATAGATAGGCTTGTGGTGCCATTTTCATTCAAATCACCACGGCATTTAAAAGCATTGATTGCTTTTGCAGACGCCTGAGATCTGGTTCCCAGCACCAACATATCAGAGGCTCATAACAATTTATAACTCCAGATTCATAGGATCTGACAACCTCTCAGATCTCTGCAAGCAGCAGGTAAGCAGCTACACAGATATAAGAAAAGAATGTGAGTCTGTAAAAACAAAAAGGAAGCCATTAATAGCTTTGTTTTGTGAATATTGAAATTATAATTTTCATATACTCATATATAAAAATTATACATATAAATATATGTGTTTATATATATGTATGTTATGTATATATATGTCATTTTTATCCATAGAAATTAAATCTATATATGAATTAAATACATAAATCGTCATTCATTTTATATATGTCTATATGTTCTTATTTTTACATATGAATATATAGTGATTCAAATTTCACTTATTTAGCAGTGTATATAAATAGTAGCATATATAGGTAATATATATGTATATATTTCTGACACATTTCTAATTCTATCTGCATATTTACATGTGTGTTTGGGTTGTGTAGCTTTAGGTGTTGAGCATTGTTTACCTATACCAGTTACGACTTCCATTTGATTAATCATTATTCCTTTATTTGTAGTCAATCAAGTCAGTAAGCAAAAAATTAGAAATTTATGAGTATTAGAAGGCCAAACCATAAAAGATTTAGTGTTTTCATAGCACAAATAATCTGTATTTCTTCTGTGTAAATGAGATATTTGGAGCCAGGCCCTGGTTATGTTTTTAAGATAGGTGTATCTTTGGTGCCTTAGAAGGAAATAACCACCTGATTAATTTCCAAATTATGTAACATATATTTCTGGAGTTGTGTGGAGTTAGTGAAACCAAAGAGGAGCAAAAGTCATTGCTAGGTATGAAAACAGGAAAATGGTTCAGCAAAATTCATGGAAATTATGCTAAGGGTAGCACAGCTTGACCTATTTGCCTAATTATTTATGATGATGGTCAGCATTGTCCGATGTATGGCACAGTCATGTTCTACATGCCCATATGTAAAAAAAAAAAGTGTTTATATTTACCCATTCCAATATGAAGATATTTCTCTCAATGACTCCTTCAATAATAGCTAAATTCATGTACTGTATTATCAATAGTATAATTCATAGTGGATGGACCTCCTAAAAAAGCAACCATATTCACATTAATTAAGAAGAGATTTTGGCTTCACTTTTTATCAAATGCATGCAGAATACTTCTGTGAGAAACCAAAAAAAAAAAAATTGCCAGCTAAAAATATCAAAGACAAAGCGCATTTCAGAAAACACATAATCTTTTACTTTCTAACTTCAGGTTGGCTCTCAGAAGCACATATCACCATAATATTGAGGAATTTTACAATGCAAATCAACAACAACTCTACAAGGTCCTTTCCGTGTAAATGTCTTCAGATGCATAATCAAGCAGAGAAAATAAAAAATATGCTTGGTTTGTTACACAGACCTAGAAGAAATGTTTGCTTAGATAGATTCTTGCACCATCTGGGAGACAAGTGCAGGGTTTTGCAACAGATTGCATAATTTTCCTGTAGAATCTGGAGAAAAGCCCTAACTGCTTTAATAGAGAGTTGATTTTACATGCTTTTAATCTTCATTGCAGTTTGTCTTAAAGGCAATCCATATGGTTGAATGGCAGAACTAGTCATTAGCTTAACACCATGTTCATGTTTCCATCTTTCTGTGGGAGACATGCAATATTTCACCTTATAGAGAGTTGGTTTTCATTGCACATGGCAATTAATCTTTTTACTAGCCAAGCATCTACTGCATATATTTGCCATTTGATTGATTAGATTAGAAATTTAATGTTACATTTCATACATTAGTAATATTTCAATAGAGCACATACCAAGGACGCTACTACCAATAATATGAGTGGATCAAGAGCAGCACAAATTAGCACCTGGAGCAGAAAGGATGACCTTGACAGGGAGGGAATAATTCACTCTCATTGGGAAATCTTAAAGCAAAGTTCATCTTATTAAAAGCTCTGTGTAGAACCCTTGGCTAGAGGGCACATGGATTCCTATCAAGCTACTGAAAACATAGAAAAGAAGATGGAACAGATAAAATTCCCAAATGGAAAAGACAGTGACATTACCCTTTCATGCTCCTATCTCTATATACCTTTCTTGGAAGACCCCAGAATGAAAACTGCTTATACCACATAGTAACATGTACAATTTAAGAAAAAGAAAAGTAACTATTACCAGATTTCAGGTTTGTAAATAGGAAGAAAGTTTCACAATAATATCATGGAGACTTTTTCTTTTAAAAAAATATTTTTATTAGATATTTTCTTTATTTACATTTCAAATGATATCCTGTTTCCCAGTTTCCCCTCTGGAAACAAAAAAAAACAAAAAACAAAAACAAAAAACAAAAAACAAAAACCTATTCCCTCCTCCCTTCCCCTGTACATCAACCCACCCTCACTTGCTTCCTGGCCCTAGTATTACTGTACTGGCTGGTTTTGTGTGTCAAATTGACACAGGCTGCAGTTATCACAGAGAAGGGAGCTTCAGTTGGGGAAGTGCCTCTATGAGACCCAGCTGTGGGGCATTTTCTCAATTAGTGATCAAGGGGGTTGGGCCCCTTGTGGGTGGTGCCATCTCTGGGCTGGAAGTCTTGGGTTCTACAAGAGAGCAGGCTGAGCAAGCCAGAGAGAGCAAGCCAGTAAGGAACATCTCTCCATGGCCTCTGCTTCAGCTCCTGCTTCCTGACCTGCTTGAGTTCCAGTCCTGACTTCCTCTGGTGATCAACAGCCATGTGGAAGTAAGCTGAATAAACACTTTCCTCCCCAACTTGCTTGTTGGTCATGATGTTTGTGCAGGAATAGAAACCCTGACTAAGACAATTCCCCTATACTGCGGCATAGAACCTTCACAGGACCAAGGGCCATTGATGACCAACCAGGCAATCCTCTGCTATACATATGCTGCTGGAGCCATTAGTCCCACGATGTGTACTCTTTGGTTGGTGGTTTCATTCTTGGGAGCTCTGAGGGTACTAATTAGTTCATATTGTTGTTCCGCCTATGGGGCTGCAAAAAGAACCCCTTCAGCTCCTTGGGTCTTTTTTCCAGTTCCTTCATTGGGAACTATGTGCTAAGTCTAGTGGATGGATGTGAGCCTCTACTTCTGTATTAGGTATTGACAGAGCCTCTCAGGAGACAGCTATATCAGGCTCCTGGTAGCCAGCACTTGCTAGCATCCACAATAGAGTTCCGGTTTGGTGATTGTATATGGGAAAGATTCCCAGGTGGGGGAATCTCTGGATTGTCTTTCCTTCAGTCTTTGCTCCATACTTTGTCTCTGAAATTCCTTCCATGGGTACTTTGTTCCCCCTTCTAAGAAGGACTGACGTATCCACACATTGGTCTTCCTTCTTCTTGAGTTTCTTGTGGTTTGTGGATTGGATCTTGGGTATTCTGAGCTTCTGGGCTAATATCCATTTATGAGTGAGAACATACTATCTGTGTTCTTTTGTGATTGGGATACCTCATTCAAGATGATATTCTCAAGATCCATTCATTTCCCTATGAATTTCATAAATTCATTGTTTTTAATAGCTGAGTAGTACTCCATTGTGTACATGTATCACATTTTCTGTATCCATTCCTCTTTTGAAGGACATTTGGTTTCTTTCCATCTTCTGGTTATTATAAAAAGGCTGCTATGAACATAGTGGAGCATGTGTCTTTATTACATGTTGGAGCATCTTCTTGGTATATGCCCAGGAGTGGTATAGCTGGGTCTTCTGGTAGTACTATGTCCAATTTCCTGAGGAACCACCAAACTGATTTCCAGAGTGGTTGTACCAGCTTGCAATCCCACCAGCAATGAAGGAGTGTTCCTCTTTCTCTACGACCTCTCCAACATCTGCTGTTACCTGAGTTTTTTTATCTTAGCCAATCTGACTGGTGTGAGGTAGAATCTCAGGGGGTTATTTTGATTTGCATTTCCCTGATGACTAAGGATGTTGAACATTTATTTAGATGCTTCTCAGCCATTCAGTATTTCTCAGTTGAGAATTCTTTGTTTAACTCTGTACCCCTTTTTAATAGGGTTATGTGGTTCTCTGGAGTCTAACTTCTTGAGTTCTTTATATATATTGGATATTAGCCCTCTATCAGATATAGGATTGGTAAAGATCTTTTCCCAATCTCTTGGTTGCCATTTTGTCCTATTGACAGGGCCTTTGTCTTACAGAAGTTTTGCAATTTTATGAGATCCCATTTGTTGAATATTTATCTTAGAGCATAAGCTATTGGTGTTCTGTTCAGGAAATATTCCCTGTGCCCATGTGCTTGAGGCTCTTCCCCATTTTCTTTTCTTTTAGTTTCAGTGTATCTGGTTGTATTTGGATGTCCTTGATCCACTTGGACTTGAGTTTTGTACAAGGGGATAGGAATGGTTCGATTTACATTCTTCTACATGTGAACCACTAGTTGAACCAGCACCATATGTTGAAAATGATGTCTTTTTTCCACTGGATGGTTTTAACTCCTTTGTAAAAGATCAAGTTACAATGGGTGTGTGTGTTCATTTCTGGGTCTTCAATTCTATTCCATTGATCCACCTGCCTATCACTTCTAAAGTGAAGCAAAGTGAACAAAATTTTCATATTGAGCTAAATTCTTCCAGAAATCAGGTTTGCAACATCTCTAGGAAATATGTACAATTTTCTGTCTCTACCAAGAGAAAAACTCAAAGGAAAGTGCATCTGTATTTACACGTAGCATCTTAAGCTCCATGCTGACCCCTGAATTGTAAATATATTATCAAATATTATCTACCAAAGATTACAGAAATTTTGGTTCTTGTTGTACACTGCAAGGGATAATATGTTGAACTATGTATATAGAGCCTCAACTCACAAAATATGTTTATTCAATAGGACAACCCTAAGTGTATGGTAGTTGCACATATGCCTCATTGATAACCAATAGCTCTTTAATGACTTAAGACTTGCTCAACAAGAGGGAAATCACATCTGGTACTAGAAAACTAGACAAGTATCCTGCACTAGTTAAGTCGTGAATCTTGGAAGAGAACCCACAACCACTCCTTTACTAAACAAGGATAATCTTGAACTACATTCTAAATATCTGTCCTTATATGTACAGATAAGTATAGTCTTTGCAACATAACTCTTTCACCAAAGGCTCAGGGGTTATTATACAAGAGAGAAAGCAAGAGGAAAGACTGTAAGAACCAGGGGAACAAGGGTACTTCCTGTGATACCATGTGTCCTAGAAATGTCAGAAGTTACGCCCATTAATAGGACTGCCCAACCATGACCTAAACAAGAAGAGCAACAGTAAACACACTAACAGGGCTGATGGAAGCTCATGAGGCCTCAGACCTACACATGGTAATGCTGGTAACTAGGAATGTTGAGAATGTGAGAAATAATCTCCAGGAAAGAACACTTCAACTGGTTATCCAATACGAAGCAGGCAGCCCAGAAAACATGTATATCCATAGATGTATGTAAGAACAATTTTAAAAATCTGCCATGAAATTAAAAAAAGAACAAAGTGGGGGCAGGTTACATGTGAGGATTTTGAAGGGGAAAAGAAAATAGAAAAATAATGTAATTATACTGTAGTTTTAAACAAGTAAAAATTGTAAAAACTCTATATAAGGGCCAACTTCTCTTCATGCAATAAACTGTTTTGTTGTTATCTTGTTTGTTATTGTTTATTTTTATTTTCCCTTGATTTTCTGATGAGAAAGATTGATTTGGTTAGCTTTTGTCAACTTGACACAAATACAGGTGCAAAGATACATTCTCAGTTAAGAAAATACTTCCATCAGATTTGTCCTGGGCAGTTCTGTGGATTATTGCCTTAATTGATGATTAATGTGGGAAGTTCATGAATACTGGAGGTTGTGCCATTCCTAGGCATGTATGTAAGAAACATACATGAACAGAGAAAGAAAGTCAGTAAATTTGAATCCCCAAGTTCTATATAGCAGAAAACAAACTGCCACAAATCTTCCTCTGATTTCCATATGCATGACATAGCCCATGTACACACACACACACACACACACACACACACACACACACAAATAGATAAGTAAAGAAACACAATAAAATATGTAAAACCATCTAAAGACTAGCAGAATGCATCAAGGAACTGAATGAGTGAGCAAACAGATGAGTGTGTGCATACTTTAAAGTTCAAATCTATTCATTTTTCTCCTTTGAGCACAACTTCAGATTATCTGGTGATATTAATTATAGCTAAAGGATAAGCAGTATATGGAACTTTTTATTTTCAAATAGTAAACAAGCAAGATGCTCAATGATACAATTTATGCAATTTACACAATATGGGCCTTAAACTTAATTATGTTAAGTAGACACTATAGCTAGAACGTAGAAAACATAGGCTCCTGTGCGTGAATGACAATGTGCATTAATTTGGGTATTTAGTGTAGAAGCCAGTGTGCTGAGAAAAGCTTTGCAGTCTATTTAAACTTGTTTTAATTTGAATCCCAAGTCATTCTCTGTGTCTATAATGTGGAACTGCTTAATAATCTGTAGCAATAAAGCAAAGATTTGGGGACAGATTGGATTTCCCTTGAATACATAGCATAGACTACCCAATGTGTACAAATACAGTTCATAGGAGTGAATCAAGGATAGATAAATGCAAATCGATTAATGTGTACCATTAAAATTACCAGCCTTAGAAAAGACAGAACTTTAATAAACATCAAGCTAAAATAGTAAGATCCAATTGATAAGACTTAAATCTTATTAATCAATTCTGTGTCTAATTATTAAGGAGTATGCCAGCAATGTTAATTGTCAAACAAAAGGATCATCAAAACACAATATTAGACTGACATAATTGAATGAATTTCTGCTCAGTGATAAGTTGCTATCTAAGATTAACTGCATAGAACTGTGATTAGTTAAATATTGAGCTGATTTGAAAGCTGCCTACAAATTGTTTAGGAATTGAAGGAGATAGGTTATGACTTGGTGATAGAGTAGGGACAGAAAAAAGCATTTTTCAAATATGAATGATTATCTTTGTGTCTGTCTCTGTTTCTCTATCTCTGTCTTTGTCTAGGACACTGCCCACCCCTCTTGTCATAGACACTGCCCTACTATAGCTGTTTGGAATTCTTGAGCCAAAAGTTCTCTGGAGATTACATTTTTAAAAATGAATGTCTGGGTACCAAAAAGTGTGATGGACAGACTCTCTCAGCTGAAACCCACTAGTATCTGCTGTCAGAAACATGAATCATGGACAAGAAAATAAAGCTGATATCTTTTCATTGTGAAGTCAGTCCTTAAAATGGATGAGCCAGGTGTGCATCATCAACTAAATGTGAAAGAATTGCCTTATGATTCTTTCAGACAGAAGACATGTGGAATTCACCATGGATTGAGGGACCACCAAAATAAATATGTGGATTATTGTTATCATACATTTCATATGCATCATACATACCTGTCTGCCTTATTCTTCTCATGGCCATTTAGTGTGAAAATCATCTTCATATGTAAGCTGTTTATGAATTCTGAGGAATGATCATACTCTTTCATCATTGTATCTTATAGGTAAAAACTCCTTAACATAAAGCATCTGTAACATGGCCAAGGCAGCTTACAGATAATAAACACAAGCAGCTGAAATTCAATACCAGGCAATGTAGCATCAACCTGTGTACTCCTAAAGTGATTCATTTTTAGATTGTAGGGCTCAATATTACAAAATGTACTTTGAAATTTTGAGTTTTCCTTCTATCAATCTGGATCAACAAGTGTATTCACTAGTAAGTGGATATTAGCCCAAGAAGTACAGAATACCCAGGATACAATCCACAAAAATCAAGAAGGTTAACAAGCCAAAAAGCCCAAGTGAAGATGCATTAATCCCACTTGAATAAAGCAGAGGAAGGGAGGTAGAGGGAGGGAGGGACCTCCATGGAAATATGGGAACAGGAGAGGAAAAGGGGAAACTGATCAGGTGTGTGTGTGTGGGGGGGGGGGGGCGTTGTTACAGGAGAGAAGCCCTGAGGGGCCAGCACAATGAATGGAAATATACAACCTCCAGGGGTGGGAGGTATGGGAGGACCCTCTAGAATGTATCAGAGTCTTGGGAGGTGAGAGACTCTCAGGACTCAAAATGAGATACCTAAGATGAAATGCCCAACAATGAGGAGAGGGAACTTGAAGAGCCCAACTCTTGCAGAAAGACAGAACATGTAGTGAGGGATGGGGTTGCCATTCCCCAGTCAAAAGTTCTTACCCAGAATTATTCCTGTCTAAAAGAATTGCAGGCACAAAAATGGAGAAGAGATTCAGGTAAAGGTGGTCCAGTGACTGACCCAATTTGGTATCCAGTTTAAGAAGATGCTCCAATGCCTGATACTATTACTGATGCTATGGTGTGTGTACAGGCAGGAGCCTAGCATTCCTGTCCTCTGAGAGGCCCAACAAACAGATACTTCTACCCAACCACTGGACTGAAGAGGGATACCCCTGTGGTTGAATTAGGGAAAGGGTGGATAAAGCTGAGGAGTAGGGCAACTCCATAGGAAGACCAGCAGTCTCAACTATCCCAAACCTCTGAAATCTCTGACACTGAGCCACCAACCAATAGCTGGTCTGAGTCCCCTGACATATATACAACAGAGGACTGCCTGGCCTCAGTGAGAGAAGATGTACCTAACCCTTAAGAGATTTGAAACCTTAGGGAGTGGGAAGACCAGTAATGGGAGGGGGTTAGGGACATCTTTTTGAAGACAGAAGGGAGGAATGGGATGAAGAACTGTGGGAGGGTGGACCATGATGGGGTCCCTGTTAAAAAATAAAAGTAATAATAAAAAAAAAAAACTCAAAAAAATGTTTTACCCTCCATGATGAATTCTCACTTGACTTCATACTAACCTAGTAAGAAAACCAGGACAAAATAAGGATGGGATAGCTTGACTGACTTCCCAAGACAATAATTGGTGGTTACTCTTTGTTGTTTCTTTGCTCCTTTGTAGTGATTTTTATGATGTTATATTGTTAAATATTATCAAATGGACAAGATCTAGAATGTGAGAAGTCCACACTAAAAGTGGGCAACATCATTCTTTGACTTGAGTCTTTGCCTACAAAGCTAAGAGAAAGTAGTGATTGCTTATGCTACTACTCCATGCTAGTGCAGCAAAGCTGTCTCTGCTCTGACAGACTGTATCCTTGCACTGTGAGCTAAATATCCCCATTTCCTTCCTTCCTTAAATTGTTTGGCTCATGTGTTTTTGTCATAGTAATAGAAGTAGATAGTCCAGAAGATAACTGTCATCATCATCATTGTCATCAACACATATAGTTAAGGTTCTTCACTGATCTATAAACTGTGAAACAAGAATAATCATTCCAGTCATCCAATTCATAGGAAGTGTTCAGAAACATGGGTAAATTCATATATGCTTAGAGATGCAACTCCCTCCTCCAGGCAGTTCATGGACTGACTAGTCTCACTGTGTAAAGGTGACTTTTCTTTATACTTCTTTCTTTCCTCTGAAGCTCAGGCTCACTTGTATAAACTGAGAGAACATATTTAGATGACTCTGAAAGATATTTTAAATTCTAGCATTCAAAGGGTAAATAAATATATTTTCTAATCTGGAAATAAAGTAATAGATGTTTAGTAAGTGCTGGAAAAGAAAACAAGGACCTGTGCTATTTTAATGCCATACCTGATGCCTCAGGTACACAAAAAAAAGGCTTGAGAGGAAAACTAAATAAATATCATAAGCAGGACAGCAATATATTAGTTCTGCTTGGCATCTCTGTGGATCGTAAACCTAGCACACCTATTTGCTTAATCTTATCTCTTTACCTATTATGTAATATAAACTATTAAACTGACCTCCTTTCAAAGGTGGGAAAAATGTAAGCAAAATGCCATATTTAAGAAATATTGATATATATCCTAAAGATAAAATCAACAGCAAAAATGTGCACCAATTAAACTGAAAGCACATGCAAATTAGATTAAGTTGGCTGGAAAATCTGGATTGAGAATATATAGTCTAATATGTGAAAACATACAAAAGGTGATAAAAAGTGAATACATTTTTAGTAAAGGTAAATTTCAGTGAATTTGAATTAGGAAAGTGTAATTGAGGACTGGATTACTACAAGGCCTATCAAAACAAAACCTAGAATAGTTATTCTAAGTAGGAAATAGATAATATCATATCACTGAAATTTTAGATTTGTAGATGCATACATAGGGTCAAATTTTAGCAAGCTGAGACAATAGGACGCAGGATTAAGTTGCAATTTCATTTTAAAGGTCTGGAAAATGCATGTAGACCTATTTTGGAAAGGCCACTAACCACCACGGACCCATAATGATTGCTCTTTTACAATTTTAATATGTAAGGGCCCATGATTAAAATTTAAGGGGGTACCTTGAGTATTTCTGAAGCTAAATTAACATTTACTGAGTATGTTTTTGTGGCAGGCTCTAGACTGGTTGCTTTGCACATATTATCCCATTTAATCCTTGTGATAACTTTGGGAGAGAGGTTTTGTTACTCAGAACAAAGTTTTTATTTTTCTGTAATAGTAATTTGAGTTTAGAATCAGATGTACATAGATTCAAAATCTGTATAAACAATTTCTGTGAGGCAACCTTAACATTTCATCTTATGTAAGAGGGCATGTGAGTTGTCCCTTTGTGTTCTCATTTTAAGGTTTGATATGGTATTTTTGATATGTCATATTCAATATACAATAGACCTTCAGGAATTTTATAATACTCACAATAAATACAAAACATTTATACAGTACTGGGAAAGCTCCAGATGAAATATTAAAAATATACTGTAGAGGAAAAAAGAGGAAGCTATTTATGCATTAACCTGTAATCCCTAAAAGGAGAATTTTCAAATTAAATTTCAGGACATTTTGAAATTCCACTTCTCAATTCCATAGCATATTGTCCAGTCAGGCACATTTAGCTAGTGCTCTCTAAGATAGTAGGACAGGAGCAGGCAACCGTTAATGATGCACTTCAAAATAAAAAGAAGAACCCAAGGTTTTGTAACACATGGACAATACAGCTCTAAGTACACTGTGTGTACATATAAAAAACAATATTTTGTATGATTTGCATGATTAATTAGTCCATTATTTGGATTATTAATGTACAACAATAAAAAGTCTAACATTAAAATGAAATGATAAATGTTGGAGGACATAAAAATGCTAATTCCTCTGGCTTGAGAACTATATTATGTAGACATGTACCAAATAATTATGCTATATTCTGTAAATATGGGCAAATGTTGTACATCAAGTTTTGATAAATAAAGGTAAAGAACAAAACAGTATATTGAAAGGACAAGGTAGAGCAGCAAGAAAGAGTGACTAGATGCTGCCACCAAACATTTGCACACATCATAGAAACCACATGTCTGTGTTTAATTCAGATAATGATGCAAAACAGCAACCACAATAATGTCATTTCCTGTCTTAGAAGGAATAGAAACCTAGACATTGCCTAGAACTTATGGGCTAGAATTTCACTCTTTCCTGTCATTTATCTAAGATAAAGATATCTGGAGTTTCTAGCCGGTAGAAGATTCCATTTGTTCACTAATGTGCTCAGGAAGCACCAAAACAAAAATAGAAAATTCCTAAGCAGTTGTCCCCTGATTCATTAGCCACCATTACTATGACCATTACTACAACCAATAATTAATGGGCTAATTAGTGCCTGGATTTTGATTTTTTTTATTCTTATGAAATTCGTATTTGTATGAAATATTATATGCACTCCCAAATCATTCAACTCCCAGCATGTACATCTCAAGATGTCACTCTTCTACTTCCTCCTTCTCTTCTTCCTCTTCTTCCTTCTCTTCCTCCTCATCTCATCCTCCTCTTTTTTTCTTCTTCTTCCCTACTCCTCCTCTTCCTTCTTTCCTCCTCATCCTCCTCCTTCTTTTTTGTATAACCCACTAGTTTTGATTAGATGTGGAAGAGGGCTGTGGGAGGAGCAAGGGGAACCTGACCAGTATCACATTCTAGAGAACAAAGATCCCTTCCTCCTAGTCAATTATCTACTGCCAGTAGCACCTCAGCTGACACCAGGAGACCATCTACTTCTGACCCATAAATTTTATGTCATTACCTGAACAGGGTGGGCTTTATACGTCCAAGAAGCCTTTTATAAAGTTATGTTGTAAACTGATTGTGGTCTCAGAACTGACAAGAAAATCTCACTGAGGCTGCAGCTTCCTCTATGTGAACCTATTACAAAGTATGTGAGGTGTGCCTACATGCAATGTGTGTTTGTGTGTGAGTGAGTGAGAGAGAGAAAGAGAGAGAGAGAGAGAGAGAGAGAGAGAGAGAGAGAGAGAGAGAGAGAACATATCTATAGAAAATTTAAGAGTAATGAGAGAGAAAATCTAAGAGTAATGAGAGGGAAGGTGAGTCAAATTATTTTCAAAAAAAAAAAATACTCAAATCACTGATTTAGGCGCCCATACATAGGCTTGTAAAGACTAAAACAGAAAAACGTGTGGTGTATGTCCTTAAGACTTATGTTTCTTAATTATCTCTGGTTTCATCCATTTCCCTGCTGATACCTTCATTTCATTCCATTTTTAACTTAATAAAATTCTGTTGGGTACATATAACAAACTTCCTTATCAACATACTGATTGATGGATTGCAACATTGATTCTCTAGTTGGCTATGGTGAATAGTGTTGCAGCAGCAATATGTA
>JADRCD010207401.1:0-11965 GCA_019843815.1 Montemys delectorum
TCATGAAGTGATGTTGGATTTTGTCAAATGCTTTATTAGCATCTAATGAAATGATCATGTTGTTTTTTTCTTTGAGTTTGGTTATATAGTGATGGATATCTGTATATTTAACCATCCCTGCATCTCCAGGATGAATCCTACTTGATCATGATGTATTTTTTGATGTGTTCTTGGATTTGATTTTTGAGAATTTTATTGAGTGTTTTTGCATAGATATTTATAACGGAAATTGGTCTCAAGTACTCTTTCTTTGTTGTGTCTTTGTGTGCTTTAGGTATCATAGTGATTTTGGATTGGTAGAACAAGTTGGGTAGCGTTCCTTCTGTTTCTATTTTGTGGAATAGTTTGAAGAGCACTGGTATTAGGTCTTCTTTGAAGGTCTTATAGAATTCTACACTAAACCCATTTAGTCCTGGGCTCTTTTTGGTTATGAATCTATTAATGATGCCTTCTATTTCTTTAGGGGTTATGGGACTGTTTATATCATTTATCTGATCCTGATTTAACTTTGACACCTGGTGTCTGCCTACAAAGTTGTCCATTTCATTCAGATTTTACAGTTTTGTTGAGGATAGGTTTTTGTAGTAGGATCTGATGATTTTTTGGTTTTCTTTAGGTTCCGATGTTATGTCTCTCTTTTTATTTCTATTTCTGTTGATTTGGATACTGTCTCTGTGCCCTCTGATTAGTTTGGCTAAGGGTTTATCTATCTTGTGGATTTTCTCAAAGAACCAGCTCCTGTTTTGATTGATTCTTTGTATAGTTCCTTTTATTTCTACTTGGATGATTTCAGACCTGAGTTTGATTATTTCCTGTCTTCTTTGCTTATTTGCTTCTTTCTGTTCTATAGCTTTCAGTCCTGCTGTCAAGCAGCTAGTGCATGCTCTCTCCAGTTTCTTTTTGGAGGCACTCAGAGCTATGAGTTTTCCTCTTAGCAACTGCTTTCATTGTATCCGATAAATTTGGGTATGTTGTGATTTCATTTTCATTAAACTCTAAAAAGTCTTTAAATTGTTTCTTTACTTCCTTGACCAAGTAATCATTGACTAGATTGTTGTTCAGCATTCACATGTATGTGGCATTTCTATTTTGTTGTTGTTGTTGTTGTTGTTGTTGTTGTTGTTATTGAAGACCAGTCTTAAGTCACTGGTGATCTGATAGGATGCATGGGATAATTCCAATCTTCTTGTATCTGTTGAGGCCTGTTTTGTGACCTATTATGTGGTCAATTTTGGAAAACGTGCCATGAGGTGCTGAGAAGAAGGTATAGTCTTTTGTTTTAGGATAAAATGTTCTATAGAGATCTATTAAATCCATTTGGTTCATAACTTCTGTTAGTTTCACTGTCTCTGTTTAGTTTCTGTTTCCATGATCTGTTCATTGCTGAGAGTGGGGCGTTGAAGTCTCCCATTATTATTGTGTGACGTGGAATGTGTGCTTTGAGCTTTAGCAAAGTTTCTTTTATGAATGTGGGTGTCCTTGCATTTGGAGAATAGATGTTCAGAATTGAGAGTTCAACTTGGTAGATTTTATCTTTTCTGTGTATGAAGTGTCCCTCCTTATCTTTTTTTATAGCTTTAGGTTGAAAGTTGACTTTATTCGATATTAGAATAGCTACTCCAGCTTGTTTCTTGAGACTATTAGCTTGGAAAATTGTTTTCCAGCCTTTTACTCTGAAGTTCTGTCTGTCTTTGTCACTGAGGTGGGTTTCCTGTATGCAGCAAAATGTTGGGCCCTCTTTACATATCAAGTCTGTTAGTCTATGCCTTTTTATTAGATAATTGAGTCCATTGATGTCAAGAGATAGTAAGGAAAAGTGATCGTTGCTTCCTGTTATTTTTGTTGTTAGAGGTAGAATTATGTTTATGTGACGATCTTCTTTTTGGTTTATTAAAAGATGATTATTTTCTTGCTTTTTCTAGGTTGTAGTTTCCCTCCTTGTGTTGTAGTTTTCCTTTTATTATCCTTTGAAGGGCTGGATTTGTGGAAAGCTATTGTATAAATTTGGTTTTGTCATGGAATACCTTGGTTTCTCCATCTATGGTAATTGAGAGTTTTGCTGGGTATAATAGCCTGGGCTGGCATTTGTGTTCTCTTAGGATCTGTATTACTTCAGCCCAGGATCTACTGGCATTCATAGTTTATGGCAAGAAGTCTGGTGTAATTCTGATAGGTCTGTCTTATATGTTACTTGTTTAATTGATGTTTTGATTATTATGTGATCTTAGGAATTTCTTTTCTAGTCCAATCTGTTTGGAGTTATGTAAGTTTCTCGTATGTTTATGGGCATCTCTTTCTTTAGGTTAGAGAAGTTTTCTTCTATAAATTTGTTGAAGATATTTACTGTCCCTTTAAGTTGGGAATCTTTACTGTCTTCTATACCTATTATCCTTATGTTTGCTCTTCTCATTGTGTCCTACATTTCCTGAATATTTTGGGTTAGAAGATTTTTGCATTTTGCACTTACTTTGACTATAGTATCCAATGTTTTCTGTGGTATCTTCTGCCCCTGAGATTCTCTCTTCTATCTCTTGTATTCTGTTGGTGATGCTTGCCTCTATGACTCCTGACCTCTTTCCTAGGTTTTCTAACTCCAGAATTGTCTCCCTTTGTGATTTCATTATTGTTTCTGCTTCCATTTTTAGATCCTGGGTGGTTTTTTTTTTAAATTCCTTCACTGGTTTGGCTATGTTGTCCTATAATTCCTTAAGGGATGTTTATGTTTCTTCTTTAAGGGCTTCTACTTGTTTACTTGTGTTCTTTTGTATTTCTTAAAGGGAGTTATTTATGTCCTTCTTAAAGTCCTCTATCACCATCATGAGATTGATTTTAAATCCAAATCTTGCTTTTACAGCGTATTAGGATAACTAGAACTTGCTGTTGTTGGAGAGCTGGGTTGTGATGAGGTCATGCAGTCTTGTTTTCTGTTGGTAAGGTTCTTGCTTACCTTTTGCCATTGGATTATCTCTGGTGTTAGTTGGTCTTGCTGTCTCTGGTGTGACCTTGTCCCTCCTGTGGGCTTGTAAGCTTATGTCAGCATTCCTGGAAGAGTCACTCTCTTCTGGCAGTACCTGTGCACAGAGGCCTGCAAAACAGCCCCTGTGTGCAGTTAGAGGCAGGAAGGACCCTGTTCCAGCTGTTCTGCCACTTCTGGGGCCTGTGTGCTCCTGGCTAGTACTGCCTTAGACAGTCACTGGAGAAAAAAAAAATGGAGATCTCACCTCTGATTCCGGGGGTCAGAGCACTCCCTGGAGATGAGCTCTCCCCTGGCAGTAACCATGCACAGAGTGCTGTGGAACAATCCCAGCTCCTGGGTGCAGATGGGAGTAGATTTTCAATACTACCTGTCTTAGTCAGGGTTTCTATTCCTGCACAAACATCATGACCAAGAAGCAAGTTGGGGAGGAAAGGGTTTATTCAGCTTACTTCCACATTGCTGTTGATCACCAGAGGAAGTCAGAACTGGAACTCAAGCAGGTCAGGAAGCAGGAGTTGATGCAGAGGCCATGGAAGGATGTTCCTTACTGGCTTGCTTCTCCTGGCTTGCTCAGCCTGCTCTCTTATAGAACCCAAGGCTTCCAGCCCAGGGATGGCACCACCCCTTTGATCACTAATTGAGAAAATGCCCCACAGCTGGATCTTATGGAGGCATTTCCTCAACTGAAGTTCACTTCTCTGTGATAACTCCAGCCTGTGTCAAGTTGACACACAAAACTAGCCAGTACAATTGACCCCTTGTCAACTTGACACACAAACATATCACTATTAAGCCTCAACCCTTATGTTCTTATTCATCCAAGATCTAAAGTCTCACAGTCTTTACATATTAAAAGTTCAATCAATTTAAAATGTCTAATATCTTTTAAAATTTAAAGTCTCTTAACTGTGGGCTCCACTAAAATACATTCTTTTTTCAAGAGGGAAAAATATCCGGGCATAGTCACAATCAAAAGCAAAACCAGTGTCTGGGATCTAACTCACGATCTTCTGGGCTCCTCTAAGGGCTTTGGTCACTTCTCCAACTCTGCCCTTTGTAACACACATCTTGTCTTCTGGGCTCCAGATGCCTATACTCCACTGCTGCTGCTGTCCTTGGTGGCCATTGCATGGTACTGGCATTCTCAAAACAATGCTGTAACCAGGCTTTACCAATAGCCTCTCATAGATTGTCTTTACGGTGCCAAGACTCAACTCCTTTGCATGACACCTTCAGTCCTGGGCCATCAATTACAAACTGAGGCTGCACCTTCACCAATGGCCTTCCATGGCCTCTCACTGTGCCGAGCCTCAGCTGCTCCTCATGACCACTTCGTGCTGTCAAAATCAGGACCACCTGGGTGACTCTTACACATTACCAAGTCCTGCTGCAGCACAAGGTACAACCTTGGCTATCTCTGTAACATAGCCTCTTTGCTCTCAAAAAAACATTTCCCAGAAGATGTCACCTCAGTGATGCTGGTCTCTTCTTAATCACCGCTAATTTCTTAGCTCCAGCTAACCAGCATCAATAGTCCCAGTAATAATGCAGTCTTCATTTTAGTAGTTCTGGTATCTTGTTAATCACAGCTGATACTTCAGCCCCAGCTAACCAGAACCACAGAATCTTTACAATCAAAATAACAACGGCCCTGATAGAGTCTTTAATCTTCCCTCTGAAATTTCACAAGCCAGGCCTCCATCCTCTGCACTGTTCTCAGCATGATCTTCCAAGCTCCTACACAACATCCCCATAGAGCTCTTAACAACCAATGGCTCTTCTAGCTCAAAGTTCTAAAGTCCTTCCACAATCTTCCCCAAAACATGGTCAGGTTGTCACAGGAATACCCCACTTCTGGTACCAATTTGTCTTAGTCAGGGTTTCTATTCCTGCACAAACATCATGACCAAGAAGCAAGTTGGGGAGGAAAGGGTTTATTCAGCTTACTTCCACATTGCTGTTGATCACCAGAGGAAGTCAGAACTGGAACTCAAGCAGGTCAGGAAGCAGGAGTTGATGCAGAGGCCATGGAAGGATGTTCCTTACTGGCTTGCTTCTCCTAGCTTGCTCAGCCTGCTCTCTTATAGAACCCAAGACTTCCAGCCCAGGGATGGCACCACCCCTTTGATCACTAATTGAGAAAATGCCCCACAGCTGGATCTTATGGAGGCATTTCCTCAACTGAAGTTCACTTCTCTGTGATAACTCCAGCCTGTGTCAAGTTGACACACAAAACTAGCCAGTACACTACCTGTGCTGTCATCTTAATATGTGTTGTCAATTTAGTCAGTATATGATGTAGTAGGCCATCATTCTGTGACATTATTGTTGGGAAACATTTTGTTAACAAAAATATCTGCCAGTTCAAACCAGTTACTAAAATATGTACTTTGGCCATAGAGGAGTAACTTCTGTTTAGATAACTTGGGTTGAGTTATCCAACTGAAAGTGAGCAGAATGGACTGTTTATTAAACAGCAGTATCACTTATATTTACTGCAAAGTAGAAACAACCCCTGCGTTCACAACTAATAATCAGACAAGCAAGACACATAAAACAGAAGAGTATTCAGCAGTAAAAATAAGTGAAATACTGATAATTCTATAACAAGAATTAATTGATAGTGACAAAATAATAGCCCTTGTCTTTTATCAAATTGACACAAGCTAGATTTATTTGAGAAGAGGAATCTAAATTGAGAAAATGCTTCTATACATGTAGCCTACTGGCAAGTCTGTGAGACTTTTTCCTGATTACTTATAAATGTGGGAGAACCCAACTCACTATGGATGGGGATATTTTTACCCATGTGGTCCTGGATGGTGTAAGAAAGCACATGAAACAAGTTACATGGATCAAGTGAGTAACCAGAATCCCGCCAAACCCTCTTCTTCAGTTTCAAAGTCCAGGTCCAGCTTAGAGTTCGTGCTCTGACATCCCTGTCATAGAGTGAGACCCGTATGAGGAAAGAAATCAAGTTGGTTTTAATCAGTCTTTTTTCACATCAATAGAAACCCTATGACCACCCTAGACACAAGACAGTGATAGGAACCATTCACAAATGACCTCAACTGTATAATTCCAGGAAAATCAGGACTGGTGAGACTATCAAGACAGAAAGTATCTGGATTTGATGATTGAATATGGGAAGGATTCCCAGGTGGAACAGTCTCTGGCTTGTCTTTCCTTCAGTCTCTGCTCCATAGTTTGTCTCTGCAACTCCTTCCATGTGTATTTTGTTCCCCATTTTAAGAAGGAACAAAGTATCCACACTTTGGTCTTCCTTCTTCCTGAATTTCTTGTGGTTTGTGGATTGTATTTGCTTCTGCTCTACCTGGGAATCCTTCCCATATTCAATCATCAAACCCAGACACTATTGTGGATGCTTGCAAGTGCTGGCTGGCAGAAGCCTGATATCGCGGTCTCCTGAGAGGCTCTGAAAGTATCTGACTAATACAGAAGTAGAGGCTCACAACCATCCTTTGGACTGAGCACAGGGTCCCCAATGAAGGAGCTAGAGAAAGGACCCAAGGTGCTGAAGGGTTTGCAGCCCCTTAGGATGAACAACGATATGAACAAACTAATACCCTCAGAGCTTCCAGGGACTAAAGCACCAACCAAAGAGTACACATGGTGGGACTAATGGCTCCTGCAGTATATGTATAGCAGAGGATGGCCTAGTAGATCATCAATGGGAGGATAGGTCTTGGTCCTGTGAAGGCTGTATGCCCCAGTGTAGGGGAATGCCAGGGTCAGGAAGTGGAAGAGGGTGGGTTGATGAGCAGGGGGAGGGGTAGGGAACGGAGATCTTTTTTTTTTAATTTTAATTTTTTTAAATTTTTTTTTTCAGAGGGGAAACCAGGAAAGGAGATATCATTTGACATGTAAATAAAGAAAATATCTAATAAAAAAAAGACAGGAAGTAAATAGAAGAACTCCTAGAGGAAAATGCTGACTAAATGATTTAGTATATGGTTCCCATCCAGTGACAGCCTCATATTGTGGTGAACCCTAAACACACTTTTATTTTGTTGCTACTTTGTCACTGTAATTTTGCTACTGTTGAGTTGAAATGTGCATATCTAATATGCAAGAAATCTGATATTCAGCTCTGTGGGAGTCGTGACCCAAAGGTTGAGAATCACTGCCTTGGGCATTGATATATATGTTCATTTTAATGATGTTTTATTGTAAAGCATTAAAAACTAGCTAACTGTACTATCAATATTAGTAGATAATCTTGAAAAATATATATTTTAAGTTATGGAAACATACCATCTAATGCGATCAGAAGTATAGCTCAGGTATAAAGTGAGTTTGCTGCTCTTGTAGAGTCTACAGCTCTGAAGATACTTGACTCATGACCACCTGTAACTGTGGCTCTATGGAATGCAATACTTTCTTCTGGCCTCTATAGCCATTCATACTCAGTACACACAGGCACAGACACATACACACACACACACACACACACACACACACACATCTACAAACACACATACACACACACATATACACAAACACATATCTACAAACACACACACAAACACATATCTACAAACACACATACACACACATACACACACATATACACACATACATATACACATACACACATACATACACACACACAGACACACAAACATAAACACACACAGACACACACACATATACACACACAGACACATACACCCAGTAAAATCTTTAATAAAAAAATCTAACTATACCATGGACACATTAAGTATAATCCTATAATTAGATATGCAAGTTACATTTTAATGGCACAATTTTTTAAAAAGAAAATAATAATTTCCTTAAAATCAACTCTTCCTATATTAGACCTAATACTGTATATATTCAGAAAAAATAAAGTAACAGTAGATTTACATAACTTAATATTTAAATAAATTATGGAAACAATGTGCAAAATATGTAGTGTGTGGATTTTCAAACATTTCTTTTCTGGTTCATGCATATTAACAATGACCCAATAGTTATTTATACACTTAAATAAAGCACAATAGAGAAAAGGCCTTAAAACATCACATTCCTGAATACAGTGAATTAGTTACATTGCTGTATGCTGTAGTTAAATGTTGCAGTGCTGGAACACAGTATTAGCACTTCTTATGATGATCTTAAAACTTTTTTTTCCTGAAAGTTAATTTTCAATATTTTCCCTATAAAATGTAAATGTTTTTTCTTTTACAAAAGGGACTTCACAACACTTCTAAGATTTCCTCAACTCAATGGTTTCCATGAGAGATACAACCATTTATTCTTTCTCTAATCTTTAAAATAATGGATTCTAGATCTACACAGAGTACTCCTAGTCATAGTAGTTAAAGGTCTAATAAATAACTATAAAGAATTGCTATGCGCAGCCCAACATTTCAGGATGATTCACAGATTAAAGAAAGAGGAACTTTTGCTACTGGTGAGTTGCAAATCAATATATCAATTAAAGTGATCAGTTTGGAGAATCCTCAAAAAAAATTAGAAATAGCATGTCCATGTGACTAATCTATTTCGCTCTTGGATGTATACCAGATAACTCAATGCCTAATACATAGAGATATTTGGAAGCCCTTGTTTATTGATGCTTTATTCACTATATCAAGAAAATGAAAAGAACTTAAAAGTCCATCAGCAAATGAATTGGTAATGAAACCTGGAACATACGTAAAATAAAGTTATTCATCTCTAAAGAAAAATAACATCACAGAATTTACAGTAAAATCGATAAACTTAGAATATTTGATATCAATTGATGACACACAGTCTCAGAAAGAAAAAAGCCACATATTTTTCCTCATATGGAAATCCTAGCCTACAATATATGCTTATGTGTGTTTGTACACAAATGTTTGGATGGATACAATATAATGTAAAGGAGAAAAGGAAATGATAAATATTATATGATGAGAAAGATGATATGAACAAAAAAGATATAAAGCTACTTTTCTCTGTTTGCAGTTTTATCATCCATTTTATTCTTATGGCCATGGAGATAAGTGCAATAATTAGAATTGATAGTTATAGTGTAATCTTCATCATACAATGCTGTGACTTCAGAATGCCTCTTCTAACTGTATGGACATTCACTCATTGAGATGTGGAGATGTGGATTTGGCTAATCTCATTGAGTGATTTTTTTTAATGTAAATGTTCTTATTGTGCCCTTCCCCCAGGCTTGAGCAGGCTAAATAGACCTTGAGTATTTGCCACAGTTGGACCTTAAGGACTCAGGTAGAGTCTTCAACCACCTTGCAGCAGCACCTGAAGTTTCCTACAAGAGCAGACTGCCCACTGAGCTTGCTTTGCAACATAATCCAGCAGAAACAAAGCAACATAGCCCAGCTGAAACAAAGGATGGTGGTCTGTGGGCTCTCCCTATATAAATACAGTGCTGAATATTAAACTTTGAGCATTGATCAGAAACTTTGTCTTGACTTCATCCTTCTCTCGCACCCCACTTTCAGGTAACCCAGTTCATCCATGGCTGCTGGACAGCTACATCTTAGCAAGAGAGTTTTAGTAAAAAAATAAAATTCAGAAATACTTTATTTTTGAGGGCTAGTTCTCACAGTTTTGGAAGGTGCAATATATACACTCTTCCAAGAAAAAAAGTAACCCATGTACCTACTGAGTTAGTAAGCTTGTGAACCAGCTCAACTAGATAGCCCAATGGTACAATAGTAGCCCTTATATCATGAGCACAACCAACAGCTGTCTAATTGCACTTAAGGCCCACTTAATACTCTGGAGTTTGCTCTTGGTTCTGTTAACCTATCTAACTACCATGGATCAAAAGGTTATGGACCTTAGAGGAGAACCTATGGCTACCACTTTCCTAAATTGATGTAGAACCTAAAACATTCTAAACACTTATCTTTATTTCAAGGAATCTTACATTTGGAGGTCATAGAGCCTACTATTGAGATCACAACTGGTAAGTCTTTGGAGAATAAGTAATTGTGAAAGTCACAACCCAATTAGTCCATCTGCAAAACAATTCCTGTACTAATGGCCCATGGAACAGATAAAGGGGAAAGTAAAGGAAGTAAAAATATTGTAAAAGCCATAAAAAATGATTCCTGCTAAAAAGAATCTAGACAGCACAGGTAACCTGCATCCATGGTTCAACAATATGGTTGCCAAAACAAGACCTGCCTAATAACACCAGTCAATATGCTAATAGGATTGGCAGAAATTTCATAAGACCCCACCACTAAATGAAAATCCATAGGTAATCAATAGCTGCTGAGGGACATACAGTCAATTTTCTCCAGGGATAAATCCCCTGAAAGGTTATCTCATCTCAAGTGTTTAGCCTTAAATCCATGTACACACACATACACACACACACATACACAAACACACACACACACACACACACACACACACACACGTGAAAACACAAAAATATTGGTTCACTATTTTTTCCAGGGCTTTATACTGATTAGGACTAAGTTCCACCTAAGAAATTTCTACCTTTCCCACTGCATGACAAAGTAGCTTGCACTCTGCCACATGCTATACTTTAGAAATAACCATTTTATTCCTTGTATTACTTCTTCCCAATAAAAATACACCAAAGAAAATTGGGAACATAAAAAAGGAATTAAACAGCCTTTCACAGTGATTTTAAAATTCAAATGTTTTCAGAATTTCTTTCATTGGAGTTGCCCTCTAAAATATACTTAAATCAGAGTCAAGTTAATGAGCTTGCTATTGAATAGACATCTCCCAACAATATTATGGTTTACTTTGATGCAAATTCAACCAAATTGCTTTTGTAAATTATTTTTGTTATTGTTGTTTCTTGCATTTAAGATAATTAGAAAAATCACAAAGAGTCTACTTTTCTCCCACAGATTATGTTTAATATTTACTTGAGAGCAATAATGACAGATCATAACTACACATAAAAGTTATAGCTGAAGTGCATATGGACTATGTTTTTCATTTTCCTTGTGACATTTATGGTAGGTCACATGAAACATTTAGCTCATAAATATTAATTTGCTTTTGTTCTTACATGTACATAATGTTGCACTTAGTCTTATACAGAAGATGAATGAGTGAGTCACAATCTTCATAAAGGGAACTATTATTTATAAAACATTGAATACAGAGAATTTCAGCAAAATGTTTTCTTTTGTTGTTGTTTTAACTTGAGATTGATGCTTGAGACTCCTTAAATGCTTTTGAACCAGTAACAACTACAGTAATTCATTACTTTGGGCAAGGAAATAGAAGTGACTGTCAACAAGGTGCATTTTGAACAATTTTTGTTATCTGTACTGTGGTTACTAAGTTAATGTTTTCATAGAAAATAACTTCCAAATATATATATCTAGTATGAGAGAAGGTGATTTGTGCCAAGTCTGGTAGCTGTGCATATCCCTCTAGCCAGAGGTCTCTGATTAACAGTTGCTTTGCTTGTTTGAGAAGCCTGGTTTAGGGATTAAGGCAATATGTCATGATGAACAAATTAAACACAAAAATATTGGTTCACTAACGCTGTTTTCCCCCTATGCTTTAGAAAATAATCACTTTATTCCTTGTATTACTTTATTCCAATAAAAATACACCAAAGTAAATAGAGAACATAAAAAAGGTGGGGCGGTGGTGGCGCACACCTTTAATCCCAGCACGTGGGAGGCAGAGGCAGGTAGATTTCTGAGTTCGAGGCCAGCCTGGTCTACAGAGTGAGTTCCAGGACAGCCAGGGCTACTCAGAGAAACCCTGTCTCAAAAAAACAAAAAAACAAAAAACAAAAACAAGTAAACAAACAAACAAAGGGAAGTAAACAGCATTTCATGGTGTAAATTCAAATATTTTCAAAATTTCTTTCATTGGAGTTGCTTCCTAAAATACACTTAAACCAGAGGCATCTTTTTTTTTTTTTTCTTTTTTTTTTTTTATTTTCTTTATTTACACGTACATTTTCCCCTTCCCATTTTCTCCTCCAAAACAAACAAA
>JADRCD010207403.1:0-11433 GCA_019843815.1 Montemys delectorum
TTACAGAGTTTTCCTTGCTGGGTCCGGAGGTCCTAGGCACGCTGGGGTTCCCTGCAGGCTCTGCAGTCAAGCTGCCATCTCCTGCTTTGGTCCGTGAACACCAACCATCAAGACTTGTTGTGCGACTCTGCTTGGCACGCGTCCGGGGCCTTGCAGGGCATCGCTCGTAGTCTGAGACCGAGGTGCTGGTCCTGCTGCTGCGGGGCAGAGGTGTATCTACCTCCAGCCATTCCCCAGCCAGGTATTCCTCCTCGGGAATGAGTGCTGTCTTGGGGGCTAGGACTTCCTCTGAGCCCCGGGGCAGGGTAGGCACCAAGCAACGGCTCTGGGCACTGCCCACACCTCGGATGGCTGCTCGGTAAGCGGCCCGGCAAGCACTCGATGCGGCTGTGTCTCTACTTTTGGATGGGTCAGGCGCCTTGGCTTCACCCTGCTGTGTGGTATGTCTCAGTCTTTTCTGAGATGGCCTGCAGGGACTTAGGTCGTCCTCATCCTCCGAGCTGTTACTGCTACTGGTTGGCCTGTGCCGGTTCTTTCGAGGTCTGGATACTGCAGACACAGTCTCCTCCAGAAAGACCTTAGCAGGGGCTGGAGACACCTCTGGAGGTCTAGGACTATTCGAGGAGGGTTCTGGACAGGGGCTTGAGGGAGGAGAGGTCTCAGGGTCAAACAGATGGTTACTTGGAACGGACTGGAAGGCAGGGGAGCTGTGGGAAGCTGAGGAAGAGAGAATAAATCATGAGACAGGACCTCACTTTTAGGGCTAGAAAGGAGAGAGAGAGAGAGAGGAGGCTCTGTTTACCTTGGCCTGAGGAGGCCACCTGGAGCCTCCTCTCCATGGAAGCAGCCTTCTGTCTGGTCTCAAGGTCAAGGTCTCTGAAGTACAGCTTCACCCACTGCTGCAGTGTCTCCAGTGGGCTGAGGCCCTGAGTGGCACTCAGTTGAACAGGGGAACAACAGACTCTATCACAGTCCCTGCCCCCGGGTCCCTGCTCACGCCCTGACTCACCTTCCTGGTACGGAGAGTTACAGATGCCCCTCGCTCAATGAGTAGTTCAGCTACCGCAAAGTGGCCACAGTTGAGGGCATCATGAAGCGGAGTGATGCCATCACACCCCTGGCCACCTGGGTCATCCACTGCTGCTCCATGGTCCAGAAGGAAGCGCACAATTTCTGGGGGTGGGGGTGAACATGAACTCAGCTCCTAGTACCATTCGCACTTGCCTCCTGACTCACATGTCTGCCCTGCGCTTGGCCTGACTTTACTTACCAAGATGTCCATAGTTGCATGCTTCATGGAGTGGTGTCCAGCCACAGTAGTCTCGTGGATTCAGGGGATGGCCCTAGGACCGAGGAAAGAGGACAGGTCCTGGTCCTGGTCCAGAGTAGGCCTCAAAAATTTACTCCATGGTATGGCTTTCTTTCCCTCTTTAGGTGTTCCCAAAGAAAATGAGGATATGCCCTGCCCTTTCTGATGCCTAGCTGGCTACACGATCATAGTAGACTCCTAGTCCATGTGCCATCTTATATCTTGGTACCAACAGTGCCTGACTACGGGGCTTAGAACAGGAGGGAAGATGCTAGGGGTCTTAGTCTATTGGTTACTCTCATCCTGGCTAGGCCAGCCCACTCACCCCCAGCAGGAATGCTAGACAGGTACTTGGCATCTCTTCTATTTTTAAAAACAAACTATAAAGGAGATACTGCTTGGGTCCCTAGCTCCCTGAGGAAGCTAGGGTTCAGTGTACCCACCTGCTTCACAAGATCCTGGACACGACGCAGTTGGCCTTCAATGCAAGCTCGGTGCAGCAGGGTCTCTCCCATGTCATTTCGCCGGTTCCACTGTAAGTGTAGTTGCCCCGGCATGGGGCAGAAGTGTGAGGGGGTGGAAGTATTACTGGGCACAGAGCTGCTGGGTAACAGGAAGGTGGAGGGCGTATTGTCCTCACCTTGTTTACCTTCCGCCGGCCCAGGCAGCCCTGGAGCTCCTCATCTTCCTCCAGCTGCTGAGACAGGCCTTCAGCATCATCCTCTACAAGAGTTAAGATGTCTGCCGGCCCTGAGCCTATGGTAATCTAGCTCCCCAAATTTCGAGGGCAGAGCAGCCACAGCAGGAAGAAGACTCTGGGGTCTGTGAGCTCTGTAGCCAGGTAAAGCAAAGCTGACTCCTAGCCCAAACCCAACTCCACTAGAAGCCTGCTTCAACTTGTTTGTTTGTTTATGGCTTCTCAAGACAGGCTTTCTCTGGCTGTCTTGGAACTTGCTCTGTAGACCATGCTGGCCTCAAACTCACAGATCCGCCTGCTTCTACCTCCCAGTGATGGGATTAATGGCCTGCACTACCACCTCCCAGCTAACCCATTTATCTCACCACTATACATAGGAACTAAAGAAAGGCAGTTGACTTTCTGCCCCATCTTCAGAGGAACTGCCCACTCAAGTCCTGTCCCCATTATGTGCTGGCTTATACCCAGAACCTGCCCCACAGATCAGTCTTTATTATAGACTTTCCCTCTGAGGAAACACCCTTGTGAGGGTAAGCCACTTGCTTAGCCTGTAGCCTGTGCCTTACTGGCCTCTGGGCTTCTCCCACTAGTAGTGATTTTTCTCAGAGGCTCCTCTATAGGACTGATTGACCCTCCTGGCCCTTTCTCTGTTTTCTTCTCTGCTCTCTCTTATGGATGTGGCCACCAGCTGAAGGACAGACCCTAAAGTTGAAGTACCTGGTTTTCCCTTCTCCCTCATAACACCAAAAATACCAATATTGGATTTGTCTCATCCTCTAAGACATGGCCCAACTTCTCAGCAACTGAGGCCCTTGTAAGTCTGCACTTGAAGTCAAGGTGTTTCTAAGACTCTAATCCACAAATGTCACAGTTGGGTCTTGCATGACTACCACTGACTGGAAATCAACCCACAGCTCCATTGCTTCCTGCCTGCCTTGCCCAACAGAGCGAAGACGCTCTCATTACCAGCACTGTACCACTGTACTCCTCAGCACACTGGTCTTAAGTTCCGGGAACATCCTGCAGCAGCTGGATCACTGCTAACCCTGCTGGACAAATCTCATAAAGGAGTGGCAGAGCATCGGGCCCCAACCACAGCCTACCACCCACAAGGCCATCCAGAACACACCATGGCACCACCGCTGGTTCCAATAGGACCATTTCCTTAGGCTTTGACCCCAAACAACTGACTTTCAGCTGTGTGGTGGTCAGACAGACAGAACCCTTGTGTCTGACGCCCACTCTGCCTCTGACCAGTTCTTTTTGCAAGGAGCTCCTGATTACCATGTCCCATGCTCCATTTACATGCCCTGCCTCTTCCATAAATTTTCACAGAAGCACGTGTCATCCCCTCAGGTCCTCAGGCTCCATAAAGACACATCTCTAACACATACCAGCCCATCCCAGTGATTATCCCAGAGCAGAAGCAGGCAGAAAGGGCAAGTGCAGCCAACCCCAGCACACAAGGCAGCCTTTGGCCCTTACCGCTCTCTGAGAGCTCCAATTCACTGGTCTCCAGGGCCTCGCTGGCTTCCTCTTCCTCTTCCTCCTCCTCCTCCTCTTCCTCTATGTCTTTTGCCATACTCAGTTCCTGCAGTCTGATTTCAGTGTCATGGGCTTCTTGGGGCTGCAACTTTAGTTGCACGGTATGAAGGTGCTGTAAGATCTGCCTCTGGGGAGCAGAGATGTCCAGTTCAGGAAGAAACAGGACCACAGAAAGCAATTCATGCAAGGAAAGATAGGATTAGGCAGAAGAACTCTCTTTCTCTCTCTCTTTTTTTTTTTTTGTTTTTTTTGAGACAGGGTTTCTCTGTGTATCCCTGGCTGTCCTGGAACTCACTCTGTATGTAGACCAGGCTGGGGCAGAAGAACTCTTAATTTCAAGGCCAGCTTGGGCAACTTAGTGAGACCCTGTCTCAAAATGAAAATACAAAACAGGCCAGGGATACGTGTGTCACGAGTAAGATCTTAAGATCAAAAGCCAGGAAAAAAAAAGCTAGATTTATTTGGGATGGTGGGATGGGCTCTCATACCTGTAGCTGGAATCGCTGGGCCTGCTGGGCACAGCAAAAAGCCTTCTGGAAGCATGGAGCTAGCAGTTCATATGCATCACCAGCTTCCTCACGTGACACTGCAATGTTGAACCATGTCTTAGCTTCCTGAAACAGAGAGAAAAACACAAGCTGGATGCCTACCACATCCAGCTGCCCAGAGCCATAAGTTGGCTTTCCTTAGCGGCTTATATGAAACTGGAAGTTCTGCTTTGTCTCTGTCCTATCTCCAACGGACAGACCATGACAGTCCTCGGAAGGAGCAGCCTTCCTTGGGGGGAAGGCTCCACTCGCACCCACTACTGGAGAATGGGGGGCCCAAAGTAGAGTACCCCTGTATATGCACAGGGGACAAGGGCGTGTCACCTCCAGGGCGTTTCCCTTGCGTAGCCTCAGTTCCTCCTCATAGTGGTGTACAGCCTTGTGGTGATCCTTCATGTCTCCCAGTGTGGTGGCCAGGGATACATGGATGACAGCCAGCTCCAGATCTGGTCTCTTCAGCAGCTGAGCAAAGTGCAGCTAGGAAGGCAGCACAGTAAATCTTAGACCCACTTTGCATCGCTGCCACTCTCCTCCCGCCGTGTGTGTGTGTGTGTGTGTGTGTGTGTGTGTGTGTGTGTGTGTGTAGCTCACCTGCTTCTGGTAAGCCTCAGATGCCTTGGGAAAGTCACCCGCTTTGGAGAAAAGATCCCCCAACTGTTCACAGATAGCCATGGCACCTTCAAGATCACTGCCCTCAGTCTCTTCCAGCTGCTGCTGCAGCTGGACCACTGCCAATACTGTTGAAAAGAATCTTGAGTGGGGGGTGGGGGTCATCACACAGTATAGGGAGGGCCCCAACCACAGCCTACCACCCACCAGCCATAGTCCCTCAGGCAGCAGCCTGGGGACCAGGGAAAGTGTCTCAGTGTGACTGTTGGTAAAAGTGGGTAGTGGGGAAATTGACCATTTGAAGGTTAGAAGAGTGAGTATGCTTAACAGCCTAGAATAGCGCTTGGTCTGAAGATCTGAACACTAGTGACCATCAGTGTCAGTCTCTGGGGCACAGTATGCCGTCTGTGCTCCCATTTGCTAATGTTGCTTTTTGACAAAGGTCCCGTCAGTTTTCCACACACCCTCTAGTGTCCTAGACACCCTGTGCAACAGGCTTAGACAAAAGCAAGGGTCTTCAACTGACAGAAATCTACCCTTGCAGTCTGTCAGAGGCTCATGCCCACACTGCTACTTCCCCAAGAACATAAGCTGGATCTCTCCTGCTGGGAAGGCAGAGCCCTTCTCCAAGCCCTAGAGCTCTCAGTTCCAGGCCTCCATGCAGCCTCACCATACTTGAGACTCTGACAGACAGCCGCTCTCTGGTTAGGCTTCTGGGAGCCCAACCTGTAGGCCTTCTTCAGGGCTCGTTTGGCAGCCAGAAAGTCCCCCAGATCTTGGAGCACCTGGAAAGAGGGGATAAAAACTAAGGCCTGTAGACTCACTAAGGCCCAAGCCTAAGCCTACGATGAAAGGAGACGTTACCTGAGACACCAGCATGCAGCATTCACTTTCCATGAATCTCATCTTCATGGCACGTGCACACTCCCGGGCCCCCTCTAAGCAGCGCATGGCCTGAGAGTGCTGCCCTCCGCGCCAGTGGATGGCACCCAGGTTGTATCGGGCCCGGAACAGATCTTCATAGAGATGGTTCTGCCTGTGGAGGATGGGGTAACAGGAGCTCAGAGTGTCCAGTGTCCACCAACCTTGGAACAGTAAATACCTAAGAAACTACTGATGTTCAACCAGTTATGGCTATTAACGCCACATAGACCCTGGCTCTACCATGCTATGGTTTCAGGCCTAAATCCGCTCTTCCTCAGCCTGCAGCATAAATGTGCCTGGCAAATGAACAACTCAGGCAACCTGCCCTTTTGGAAGGATCCCAGGGGACCACCTACTCCCTCTTGGGGACAGGGTTGGCGTCTCCTCACTCAGCGAGAAAGATGCTCTTTTTGAAGTAGTTGTTGCACAGGGCTGTCTGCTGCAGGCTCTCACAGGTGAGGCCCAGATTGAGGTAGAGACGGGTCCTCATCTCACTCAGCTCCCGCTGGGTCAGCATCCCTGGAGAAATAACAGCTTTAGGAACTCAGTTGCCTCCTCTGGGTATGGGGTTTTCAGGTGCCCTCCGCCCTTTATCTCATCTCCCATTGAGTGAGGCAGGAGTCTGCTGCAGATAGAGTATACAGGGAAGGAGCAGATGCCCAACAGGTTCAAGCTGAAGAGCAACACAGGCCTTGGAAGGGGGCGGGGCAGAACACAGGATATGGGGAGAGTCCAGGAAACGAGCACCTACCCTCTAGTTTCTCATCCACAATAGCCAAGCTCTTCTCAAAGGCAGCCTGTGCCTGCAGCAAGGAGTCTCTTGATTGGCAGTGGTCATACACATCCAGATGGGTGCGGCCAATGGTGGCCCAGGCTCTCTGTAGTTCAGTGTGGTTAGACAGGGAACCAGCCAGATCCAGGTAGAGATGCTGGTGCTAGTGCAGAAAGAAGAAGCATTTGAAGTGATCCGACTCCCAGCAACCCCAGCAGTCTGATACCAGAGCAAGCTACTCTTATAAAGAGAACTTTCTGTCCTATCTTTTTTGTGCAAAAGGACTGTCTATGGTAATGGTAATGGCTGTTCTGCCCTGAAGCAGTGTTGCCATGAGAGACCACTAAGGGCTGCCTGGAGTGTTGCTAGAAATAGCAGTGGGTCCTGAGTCTTCCTCTTTGAATTGTCACAAACCCATCCATCCCCGGCAAGCAAGAGTCAGGCAGAGCCCCCAGTAGACATAAGGGTGTGACTGCCTGCCACACCAGTGGTCACTGAATACTCATTTGCATACTAGCCCCTCTCCTCAACAAGTGAAGGCCCTGTACCTTCAGAGCAGCAGAGTAATTCTCCATTTCGGCCAGCCGCTCTCCAATCTTGCGGTGGGCCACAGCGCAGCCTAGGGTGTCCTGGACGCTCTCTAGCAGTTGTAGCTCCTGCTGGTGCTCCTCCAAAGCTTCCTTGAAGCGGCCTGCCGGAAGAGGGGCGTGGGGGTGCTCAAGGTGTACCATCACCCAGCCAGTCCCCTGCCGCCAGCCCGCCCTCTCACCGCTCAGGCTCACCGTGGCTAGCCAGCAGCTCCCCCAGCTGGTGGCAGTAGACGGCCTCCTCGCGCAGCTGTCCATTCCTCTGGGCCCTGGCTTTAGCCTTGCTCAGCTCTGCCGGAAGAGAGAACCAGGTCTAACCCAGGACCCGATCCACACTCCCGATCCACGTCCCGACACGCAGTCCCCAAAATACTCACGGCGAAGCTCCTGTTCCAGGGTCATAGTCACACAGCCACCACTGCCGCGAAAACCTGGACTTCCCGCGCTTCTCTAAAGTCCACGCCCATTACCTCGCTCCACCCCTAACGCGCAGGGCCCACCCAGTCTTCTGAGCGCATGCTTAACCCCGCCCCTTCGGTGGCCCAAGCACGGAAGACTCCAGGCCTCCTGGGATTTGTAGTCCGACGAGCTCAAGTATGGCGCGATTAGTGGGATCTGGGCCTTCAAGGCTGCTGTTAGAGTGCGGGCACCGAAGCAGTGTCCTTATTTAGAGGCCCCTTCTGATGAGTTACCAGGACTACCGACAACGTGTGGGCACTGACCCTGCTGCCCTGAAATCTACCTGCCTTTTTTTTTTTTTTTTTTTTTTTAGGATTAGACGGGTTTGATGGCGCATGCCTTTAATCCCAGTACTCAGGAGGCCGAGATAGGCAGATCTATAAATTTGAGGCCAGCCTGGTCTACAGAGCGAATTCCTGGAAAGCCAATGCTACACAGAGAGACAAAAAAAAAAAAAAAAAAAAAAAAAAAAAAAGGCATCCCTAGAATGGGGGGGGGGGTTGGGTGAGGGGTATATGGGAATGGGGGGAATAGAAAGATGGCTCAGTGGTTAAGAGCACTGGCTACTCTTCCAGAGGACCAGGGTTCAATTTCCAGCACCCACATGGCAGCTCACAGCTGTCTGTAACTCCAGTTCCAGGGGATCTAATACCCTCTCACAGACATACACACAGGCTCAACACCAATACACACATAAATAAATAAATAAATAAATAAATAAATAAAATGGATGAATATATAAATAAATAAAACTGGTGGTATACACAGTTATGAACCACCATGTGAGTGCTAAAAATCAAATCTGGGTTTTCCCCAAGAAAACTTTGGCCAGCACTCTTAATCACATCACGGAGCCAGCTCTCCAGCCCCTATGCTTGTAACTTCTAAAAAGCAATATAGCCGGGCAGAGGTGGCGCACGGCTAATCCCAGCACTTGGGAGGCAGAGACAGGTGGACTTCTGAGTTCGAGGCCAGCCTGGTCTACAGAGTGAGTTCCAGGACAGCCAGAGCTACACAGAGAAACCCTGTCTCGAAAAATAAATAAATAAATAAATAAATAAATAAATAAATAAATAAATAGCAATATAATACAAAAAAATGTGAGGGGGATGGGGCAAAAAAGTGTGATTTTTACGATTGGACATAAGCACTTCATGAAACTATTGGGTACCCCGGGGAACAGCCCACATGCAAAGGACACAGAAGAGCCCTGGAGAGAAGGGGAGGAACGGGCTTTTTGAATTCAACAGAACAGTTTGTCCTATGTGGTATCAGTGTTCCCAGAAGATGCAGTAAAGACATCTGAAAACTGCCTTGCACTGAAAGGCAATGGAATGAGAATGTAGGCTGGAGAATCAAAAGCAAACCAGACTCCTTACCTGCCAAGACCTGGAACTGGATTTAGAACTGGATCTGGAACTGTGATTTGGGATGTTCTGTTCTCCATTACCTTGAAGATCAAACGCTTGCCATGACTTGGAGCTCTCTTCCCTGGCTATGTGACAAATTAAACCTTCACCATCTACCAGGATGTGTACAGAAGGCCCCACTAGAAATGTAGTGCAGGATCCCACAAAGCCATGGGCGTGAGACATAAGAGGAGTCAGTTTGTCTTTTTCTTTTGAGTCAGGATCTGATGGAGCCCAGGCCAGCCTCAGACTCAGCTGGTGACTGACGATGACCTTGAGTTGTCTTCCTGACTTCACTTCCCAAGAGCTGGGATTACAGTCATGTGTCTGCCACATTTATACGCTGACAAGTTCAAAGCAATGGGGGCACACCTTTAACCCTAGCATTTGGGAGGCAGAGGCAGGTGGATTTCTGTGAGTTCAAGGCCCACCTGGTCTACACAGTGAGTTCCAGGATAGCCAGGACTGTGTAAAAAAAAAGACCCTGTCTCAAACCAAACCAAACCAACCAACCCAACCCCCAAAACAGTGGAGTAAAACACCCAGCCAAAGGACAGATAGTAACACCTGTTGGGAAGAGAGTGATGTGGAAGGCACCCGGCCTAAGAAGGGCCTCTTGCTATAGGCTAGGGCTGGGCAGGTTTGAATCCTACTACCTGAAGGTTGCAAGGATATAGCAAGCTCATTCTTGCAAAGTTGTGCAAGTGAAAAGGAAAATCGGATGCAGGTGGACCTTCTATGAAGGGTGGGTTTGAGGCTAGGCCTTGATGGATCCCAGGATGTCAGAATGGCTATGGAGGCCCACACTGCTTGCCCTTTCCTCATCTGAAGCATGCCTCTCAAGTCAGGTCCATTACCTAGAAGGCAGGTTGCCAAGGTGTGTGAGGGGCACAATGTGAGGCAAAGGGTGGGATAGAAGGCAGGTACGGAATCAAGAAAGGTAAGACGGGAAAGTCCCTCAGAGTTGTGAAGACCTTGACTTGCTTTCTTTCTGTCTAGTCCTGGAGTTCATAAACTAGGAGTCAACTGAGATGGAGCTAGTCTAATGTATTCTGTTGGTTTTTTTTTTTTTTTTTTTTTTTTTTGGTATTTTTGAGACAGGGTTTCTCTGTGTAGCCCTGGCTGTCCTGGAACTCACTCTGTAAACCAGGCTGGCCTCGAACTCAGAAACCCACCTGGCTCTGCCTTCCAAGTGCTAGGATTAAAGGCGTGCGCCACCACGGCCCGGCTAATGTATTCTATTGTGTTAAGAATATTCTCTTAGATTATTACTTGTCCTGAAAGACTGTATTTTACAAGCAGTTTTTTAAACCTTTATTATTATTAGCTGGTGTGTGTGTGTGTGTGTGTGTGTGTGTGTGTGTACATGCGCATGCACATCCATGGTTTGTGTGTGAGTCAGAGACAACTCTATAGAATCAGTTTCCCTTCAGAATGAGTCCAGCTTTTCTCTCCATGTGCTTCATAGAGTTGTAGGCCTAGGGGTGAGGGAGGCACAGGCTGATCAGCAAGAAAGGCTAACAGAGTACAGGAAGCCCCACCATGAGGCTGTCTTCTGGTAAGGAAACACAGACAAAACATGGTTTGGAACATTTTTTTTAACTACATGTGCATACAGAAAATATTCAAAGAAAAATGCAAACCACAAAACTGACATATAAGTCATTTCCAACAACCATAAAAACACTTCTTGCTCTGCTCTTTAGAAAATTATTTTTATTGTTTTGTAAATGTCTCACTTTGGGCAAATTGAGGGATGTAGTGCTCACAGGAAGTGGAGGTGAGACAGATGGGAGGAGGGGGAGGCCTGGCTTAGCCTGTGCAACCCCCTCTGGCAGCCGCCCCAACACCTACTGAGGCTGAACCCCTCTCCCATCCTCAGAGACAACAGATAAAGAACCAGGTCAGGACAGCAAGAGAACAAGATTCTGGACACAAGCCAGGAGATATGGTGGCCCCACCCCTAAATAAAGGGCCTACAGTGACAGTGCTGAAAGGTTTGTATGCCAATCCCTAGCAAAGCCAAGAGACATACTGGTCTTCTCCATGTTTGGTTCCTCTAGGCTGGAGGGCTCAACTGTTGCACATGACAGTCATGGTGTAGGGGCCACACTGGGCATGTTGCTGGGAAGGCTTAGCAGTTCTCCTGGGTACTCTTAGACACACTTTACCCCTAGGTGGGCCTCACCCAGGCACACCCCCTAGCCCTATGTACCTTGGGGTACACCTCTCAGCGCCACATGCAAATACCCAAAGCTCTGTTGCCTCTGAGCCTCTGCCAGCCCAACTTTTCTCCTCATGCCCACTGTGTCCCAGTTGGCTTTGCCTTGGGGAATAAACCTCCTATCCTGCTTCTTCCTGAGAGACCTTCAGGCTGCTTTCCGAGTCAGTCGCTCACACATCCAGACACGGGTTATTAGGGCAAGCTGGCCCTGCCCCACTTTTTCACACACATCACCTTAGAATCTAGAGGGACTCCCAGAGGGGCCCCACTGTTTTCCAAAGATCCTTTGTGCCTGCCAGATAAGCATGCTTGGAGGAGCTGCCCCTAAGGGCAGAGGACATCAAGGAGCC
>JADRCD010207404.1:631-10763 GCA_019843815.1 Montemys delectorum
AGGGGGCAGAGGTGGTTGCTGATCCAGCTCTGTCACTCGGAAGCTGACAGGCTCCTGTCCCTACAGTCCTGCCTTTAAGTGGGTTTTAATGGGCCATCCTGGTAGGAGCATGGAAGACAGTCGTATTGAGACTGATATAATCCCAGCTCAAAAGGTTTTGGAGGGAAAAAATATTAACAAGTTGTCTTAGAACCCATGCTTGTGATATTTTATCAAAAAAGCAATTGCTTTTTGCCCTTGAACAGTTTGAAGTATGGTGTCTGAAAAGGAAGTTTCAATATGGCCTACAATTCACTATATTTGTGGTTATTAATAATAACTCTTATGTGAATCTATAATGAAAAACAGCAAGCTGGACAAAGAGAAAGACAAAATGTACAGTTTGAGGAGAAAAGCAGAGCCAGGAAATGTAATGGAGTGAATTACAGTGCTCAAGTTGATAAACAAATGAAAGAAAAGTGAAATAGAGCCAGGCAGTGGTGGCACATGCCTTTAATCCCAGCACTTGGGAGGCAGAGGCAGGAGGATTTCTGAGTTTGAGGCCAGCCTGGTCTACAGAATGAGTTCCAGGACAGCCAGGGATACACAGAGAAACCCTGTCTCAAAAAAAAAAAAAAAGTGAAATAGAATGAAGAGAGAGGTGAGTTCAGGGCAAGACACCCAGCTAAGCTAAGCTCCCAAGATGTGAAAACAAATTAACAAAAAGCTTAAATAGTGAAGGAAACCATCAACAACAGGCAGCTGATGCATCTGTAATTGAAGGAGGGGCATCCTTGTTCCAGCCTTATCAGGCAACAGAACTTGGCAGTTTTGGCCATGTGGTTCTGGATTTAGAGCACAAGGATACAAGGAAGGAGTTGTGGAATCTCCCTCCATAGCTGCTATAAGCAGCTGAGGCCAGGCATGTGTCAGGGGTGTCCCTACATGGAGGCTCATAGAGGCCATTATGTGAAGCTGTGAAGCCTGGATTTTGAATGGATACCCCAAGATTTTGGAGATGCTCCAGTCACGGGATACCTGCACCATGAAGCTGTAGACTAGGTGTGGAACCAGCCCAAGAGTAGCAGTGTGATGTAGTAAGTGAAGATGAAGGAGTTGTAGATCAGAAGAGTACTTTGACATCAGGCATAGAGAGGAAGAGTTTGGAGTTTTCCCAGCTGTTTTTTAGTCTTTCTTTCACCCAATATTTCCTCGCTATGTCCCCTTTCCTCCTTTGGAATGATAATGTATATCTTGTGTCATTATAGGTTGGAAGCATATAATTTGCTTTTTGATTGTGATTTTACAGGAGGTAAACGCCTTAAGAGACATTCAAATTAGGACATTTAAACAATGTTGAGAGATAGACCTGGGGGCTTTTAAAGTTGGACTGAGTGCATTTCTGTATAATAAGATGGGGAGTGGTACTATTTGAAAGGATAGATTTATTAGGGGGTGTAAACTTGATGAAGGAAATGTGTCACTGGAGATGGGCCTGTAGGCTTAGACTTTTTTAAACCTAGTTTAAATAAGGGTTCTCAAATGCTTTGGTCCCCCCCCCCCTTGTAGCCTACTGTCTGAAGGTATGAGAGAAAAGATGGTAAATAAGGCAAGGGGTTGTGGACCTGTTTAGATATAGGTCTTTTGGGGTGATTCCAATCTGCACTGTCAGGATACTAGCAGTCCAGTTCAGTAGTGACAGGATAGCAATCCTGAATCAACAGTAGCACAGTGATTCAGCAGAAACTGCCAGGCCCCAACCGAATCTGCATGAGTCAGCAGGACAACTAGGATCAGTCATGGACACCAGAAATTCCCTGCTGGGCCTGAGGATTGCCGTAGATAAAAGACCAACAAATCATTGCAAAGTTAGCTATGTAAATGCCCCAACTTGTTCTCCCACAGGTCTTATCTTACCAAAAAACCACACTGGTCTTCCACACAGGTGAGTCTATACCACATGATACAACTAGAAACTTCCACTTCATGGACGTTAAGGCTTCAAAAGCCCATGCCTATCCTGATGTCTCTCTTTTGACCTATGGATCAGTAGCTGTCAGCTACTGCTTCAGCACCATGTTCACTGCCATGTCCCCTGCCATGATAATAATGAATCAACCCCTGAAACTGTAAGAAGCCCCCAATTAAATGCTTTCTTTTTTTTATAAGAGTTGCCTTAGTCATGGTGTCTCTTCAAAGCAATAGAACAGTGACTAAGACACTACGTATTCATATGTTAGGATAAAGCATAAACATAAGCGTATATACAGAAAAGTATCAAGAGTTTTGATTCAAATGCCTGTAACACAAAATAATAGCTTTAGAATAAAAATTTAATATTATTTGTAATGGCCTGTCTCTGTTTGGTATTGTCTTAGTAAATATATTTGAAACTTGCAACTATTATCATGTTAAGGCTGGAGAAAATCTCTAACTTTTAAAAGGAGACTTCACAGCAGATTCCATAAACACGTTCACATCCCAAAAAGATACAAGTCATTTGTAGAGGAAAAATACTTAGCTGTCTCTAATTCTTTGTTCATCGTAATTAAATACATGACACAAAATAAGACACAAATTCTTTATGATGCTGTTTCATGCAGACAGCACTGCTCTCAAGATGGCCGTACTCCTTTGTTAGCAGGTGCTGAGTTGATTTTTCCCAGTTTATGGACATTCTTGTACTATCATCATATTTAATAGACAGCAATTCAATATATTAAAACACTGTGTAGAAATCTCAAAAGGCTTTTTTATTTTTATGGCTGTTTATTATATTTATGGATATTTAAGGTTAATAGTTTTTATTGCAGTAAAGGTGTGATTCCCGAAAGTAAAAATCCCTTGACAGCCACTGCCATCTGTTCAGTTAATCAAAATTATGATATCATCCAGATACAGACCTCCTGTGTCCTTGTACTTCAGCATGTCTACTGACTAAGAAGATGGTGAATGATAGGGAACCAGGAGTTCTAGCGTCTAGTCATGAAAAAAGAGCACTGGTTAAAGGAGATATCAGTTAAGCATCAATGTTGATCAACATTTTGATCTGGTGTGATAGTTTTAAGATAGCACATAGGCTCATCAAAACTCATAACCCACTTTAGAGTAATCATGTCTTTTTACCTTTCTTCTTCTGAAATGAGAGTTTTAGAATAATATATTCGGGACTAGCTTGGAGATACATGTCCTAACCTATCTTCTCCAAACACTCATTTCCCAAGTGTTGTAGAACTCTGTTCTCCAGGCATGACAGCCACTGCTGTCTAGAAATCAGGGCAGCTGTGAATTTCAGAATCTCCTCAGAAGATCATGCCCACTAACATTCCCTTGGAAAAAGCATTAGACTTATGAGACAGCACATGAGATGGCACGTCTCAAGTCTCCTCCCTTTTTTCAAGATGTGTAATTTGTTAACAATTTGTGGAGAGATATATCTTTAGGAATGTTGCTCCCATAGCTGTTCATGCTTTTGTAAGTAACTCAAATTAAGCTAACAGGTTCACCAAGTTAGACTTCATGTTAGTGCTTTATTGGCCTCATTGGATCCCTACCTGAGATAAAGTCGCAGTTGTTCATGTTTTCACAGGAAAAATCATGTCATGCTTGGCATATAAGCAGGGACCTGACACAATCCAAGGATTTGGAAATGCAGCTGCGTTCTCTCTGCTGTGAGAGATAAGACATACAACCAAATTTGTAATGGCCGATGCCTTAGTTAGGGTTTTACTACTATGAACAGACACCATGACCAAGGCAACCCTTATAAGGACATTTAATTGGGGTGTGTGTAGCTTACAGGTTCAGAGGTTCAGTCCATTATCATCAAAGCTGGAAATTTAGCAGCATTCAGGCAGGCATAGTGCAGGCAGAGCTGAGAGGTCTACATCTTCATCTGAAGGCTGCTAGTGGAAGACTCACTTCCAGGCAGCTAGGATGAGGGTCTTAAAGGCCACACCCACAGTGGCACACCTATTCCAATTGGGACACACTTCCTAATAGTGTACTCCCTGGGCCAAGCGTATACAAATCATCACAGCTGAGGATTATAAAGCATACCTGGGAGCAATCTTGATTTGGCCATCCTTCCCTACATTGTATGTAATTGCATTTCTTCTTGTTCTACTATCATCTGCATTGCTCCTTCTATTGGCTGCAACACTTAAAACTACACTTCTTTTAAAGATAGAAAAATCATGACGTGCAGGGGGAATGGCAGAGTGGTAATCTTCCTACATGTATATAAAGTAGAATGTTTCCATGATGAATAGGATCTAACATAAAAGATCTGGTAGACTAGAGAATATGTCGAAATTCATGAAAGTAGTATTGAGATGGGTGGGGTCTTAAGCCCACTGTGACATTAGTTGTCTTGCCTTTTCTGTGAGTTATAAGACACACATAGGAAGCTCAGCTACTTTCTCAGAAATAACTTGTCCATGGAATAAAGGAATTCCAACAAGAAAAAGATATGCAGATTCAGACCTTTTCATTTTTCTTGAGTTTACAGGACAAGTGGGAATGGAAGAATGACCTGGAGATGCTAGCTTATTCTTTTAGCTGTGTAGTATGTAAAGAAAAATGATGCAAATTACATCTGTGTGAAATAATCCATTCTGTGTTTGAAAACAAGGATCTCATGTGAAGAATTGAACAATGAGGAGAGAGAGAGAAAGAGAGGTAGAATAGATAAAAGGAAACTTCAGGCCTATCTTTAACACAGAGGAAGAGAAAATCTGCAATTCAGCATCAAGACAGGAACCTTAAAAATAACCCAATACAGGAAACAATGATGATCAGGGAGGGTTTTGCCTCTGAACTGCTTGAATTGGGAAAGACATTTAAATGAAAAATGAAACAAAGAAAGCCCATGGTATTGCTTATGAAGATGTGGGACATGGAGTTGATAGGATCAGTCTGAGTGTTATAGACATGGACAGAAACTGAGAAATATAAAAGCTCGCCTCTCTTTGAGACAATGACTACCCACTGAGGCAATACAGGGTAAATTGGTTTCTTGTGGAATGGTTCATTTGAGCCACTAGGAACAATTGATTGTCACTGGCTGAAGTTCCAATAAATATTAGGAGCTAGAAGACATTAAAGGAAGGACATCCATTACTGAGGGAACTGGATATGCAATTTATCATGTCCAGTTAAGATTGTGTTTACAGGACAGTTGAAAAAGAACTTAATTCACAGGGTCTTTGGGATTGGTATAGAGCTCAAATGGCTTTACTAAGTGCTATGGTGGGACAAGCTCTTTATGATAGCAAGGCCTTGGCAAATCACAATGATTTATACTGTTATGTAAACTGCATTTGTAAAGTGCTTAAGTAATCAAGAGGATGAGAGAAAAAGTAAAAGCAGACAAAAAAGGCTATTCAGGTCATTTGAAAGCAAATATGACCCAATTTGTGTGGAGCCAAAGTCCTAGAGAAAAAAAATGGCAGAAAGCCACATTCACTGTTTGTGAGCATGGAGGAAGCTGAAACCCAAACAATAGCTCACTGAAAGAATGAGGGAAGAAGTGGTTGGCATAGCAGTCAAAGTGAAAATGATAAATTCCTAGGCGCAGGTAATTATTCTCCAAGAGTATGGTATATACATTCCTCCTCTGGCTGTAGAGATTGCCACCCAGCCCAGTGTCCTCTCAGCAGCCAGATGTGGCCAATGCAGAGATAGTGGACACCCACAGTGTCAGGCCAGAGCCTGTCAGACTCAAGAAACCAGAATCAAGGAAATAGGGGAGAGAACAGCCTCACTACTAATGGGAGTAGCATAAGCCAGCTTCACTGAGACCCTGGGGTATGAGACATGCTGTAGCAACTGAGCAAGGATCTCAAGCTAAAGAGGCGGAACAGATCATGGGGAGTGGCTGTAGGCACAGAGAGCTAAATAGCATAGTGTCCCCCATCTGTGTGTGGTTTGGCACATCTACAAAGCCAGCATCTGTGAAGCAAGGACAAGAGGAACATTGCTTCACAGCTTTACTTTGCTGCTTAACAAGTTCAAATCCACCTTGGACCACACAAATCCCCGTTGACAACCCAACCACCCCTACCAAAGGAAAACAGTAAGACAATGTCTCCCAGCCATACACTGCTGTACTCAACACTGCTCTTTGAGGAAACAATTGTTTCAAGTGATGTGATCTTTTCATGCAGTAATTGACCTTGAAAAATATTTAGTGCTGGATATGCAAACAAACTGGCATTTGCTTAGAATGGTGCGTGACAGGCTTTCAGAGATCCTGCCTAATCTTTGTAAAAGGTTTCATTATGTAATGCTAACCTCTGACTGCCTTAGAGATTTAGAAAAAATATGGAAGATTTGTAGACATGCCTAAATAATAAGGATGGCAAATCAACCCATGTAAGGTGCAAAATCTAGCCAAAGCATAGATGATGCCCAAAAGGGCTAAAAGTCATACAGTAGCTTCTACCTGCAAATGCTAAAACAATAGTTAGAGTTTTAACAAAGATACTCTGTGAGTGCCGTGCACACTCGTCTACACCAGTCACGTGTGCAGTATCAGGTGTAAAAACCTGATCAAGGGCAAGAGGCAATAAGGACCCAAAAGGGAACCTGTGCCTCCTGGGTATACAAGATAGTCACTGGCATCTCCTAACATAGACGTGTTCCAGATCAGTCTTTCCAATCGTCAACACGCTCTCATATTTAGGCATAAAGGTACCCCAAGAAATGATTCGTTAATTGCTAAGATTGGGCTTGTTTCCTGGCCAGCATGATGTTTCCAATACATCCTAATTCAATTCCAAGCTATCCTTAGCTTGGAATTTCTCTCAAGGAATCTGCCTGTCAGACAGGTTTTGTCCTTAGAGTTAGCAACAAAGGTGAAGCACGTACCTTAGGGCAGCCCCATAATAGTCAGAACTGTTTTACTTACTAGAGAGTAATCCAAGGGCTTCCCTCCAGAGAAGCAGAGAATTAGCAGGAAATGCCAGATTGGACTTTCTAGTCCTTCCCTCCAGCGAAACTAGGGAATTAGTATAGGAATACCAAATTAGCCCCAGCGGGGTGGGCACCATTGCTCTCTTCCACCTGCTTCACACCTGGCTATGTGATCCTACCTACCGACCTTGTGTGGTGGTCACTTGCCTATGTGACTTCAGTCTTGCGCCCCTTGCTGTAACCCCCGCCCATCTACGTGACTCTTGTCATTCACCTTGTTTCCTGTATGCCATATAAGCCTGCTTTTCACTTTGTGCTCTCTCTTGGACTCTCTCTTGGACTCTCTCTTGGACTCTCTCTTGGATTTAGACTCTCTCTTGGATGGAGACTCACACTAGAACTTAGTCAGCAGTCCCCTGGGCCCAGAGTGCTTGGGCCTGGGGGATGCAGCGCCTATTCAAAGGAGATGGCTGCTGCTTTAGACTCAGTGTGTTTCAGGTGGCCACAGATGTACCTTAATTACAAAGCTGCCAGATTTATCATTTCTCTTTTGCAATGATTGTAAAAGTCTGATGCCATTTCTAAGAAATACATTCAGATTCATACACCCTTGTGTCGACCTGACTAGGACCCTATTTCTCCCGAGGGTTGAGGGAGGCCCAGATTGGCCGGCCTGCGGCATGTGAGGTAGGAAAAGGCATACTCAAAATCAAGGATTTTAAAAGAAAACCCTGGTACCAAAAGCAAGCTACTTCCTTGTGAGTTTTTTTGTCCAGAGTTCCCCTAGAATCAATCCCTCAAATCGCTATGACTGTTGTTGTATAATGTAAGAATATATCCACCCTGTTGATGGATATATCTTATGCTTTGTCTATCAGACATGAAGAAATGAGACGGAGACTGAGCTGGAAGCTCCTTTACTGCTGCTTAATCTTCATAGTGATGAAAGGCACCATTAGACGAGTGGGGAAGAATTGTCAGATATGGTACTAATACACTATGGATCTGACGTGATATAGCACCTCTACGACAGGCAAAATGTACAGTAGTCAGATGACTGGTGTAATAGTGCCACAACTATTATGAGTGTGACCAACTGCATTCCAATTAGATTGAAGGCCTTTCCACAGAGAGGGGACTGGAGAGATTGCAGGCTTTCTTGGGGAAACCATATCTATTGTTAAATCGACATTATCTGCCTATCAAGTTGCCTTCTAAGCATTCATGCTTATGTGTGTAGATTATTACTACAAAGCTGCTTTTTTTGTAGCAGGAGTATGTTACTGCAAAGACTTGTAACCTAGAGTGCTGAAAGTAAATGAGCAGTACTGTAGCACAATAGCTCCATGGTTAAGTTAGCCTTACTTGGGAGAAAATAACCATACATCTGTACCAACCATTACAAGAATCAGAGTGTATTGTAGAAAGGGTAGCAGAAAAAATATTAGACCAGAGGAAGGGGTGGACCAGTGTAAAATATTGTCCTTCATGCATAAGATGGGTTTCATTTTGAAATTATCCACACAAGATCTTCACAAGACTGCACCCGCTAGCATTTCCTTCTGTAATTAGGGAAATTATGGGTCATAGCATGTGGTCTTTTTACCTCCTTGATGGTATATAACTCTCAACTCTTCTTCAGTGGGATAACTGCCATATAAATCATCCATATTCCTGATCCAGCCCATAATTCTTGCTTCTTTAACCTTAGCTAAATTCACTTGAGGGACATCATTACTTGGTCTATCCTTGGAACTGTCTCTGAAGTGAATAGATGTTTCTTCATATATCCCAGGAATATCATGCAGTATTGACTATCACTTTCCTTTTTGAAACAGAGTTCACCATGTATCTCGGTTCGGTCTTGAACTCATGATCCTCCTGTCTCAGTTTCCTATGTCCTGGAATTATATTCTGTGTCACCCTTTCATTCTCTCCCAGTTCTTGAGGTTCCTTTATTACTTAATTTTATCCACACTAGCCCACTTCCCTCAATACTCATATTCTCTTAAGCCCTTTCTTTTCCCAAGCTCAGCTACTCAGCCTCATGCCTCCAGCACCCGTTCTAAACACATACCACATTACAGCATGCATTCACTTCATTAGGCCAGATCCAGTTCTTTCACCAGACTTTCCTTTATCTTACCTGGAGACCCAAAGAAACACAAGCCTGAGCAAGCTAGCCTTACACAACTTTAAAAAAGAGGAAGAGACCCATCACCACTACCCAAAACATGCTTAGGAGGCAAAAAGAACAAGTTAAGGTGGGTTGATAGGATTCATAAGTTGAAGAACAAAAAAGAAATTACTGGGGAAAACACATTTCTTTCTTTCTTTTTTTTTTAAGATTTTTTTTTTATTTATTTTATGTGTATGAGTACACTGTAGTTGTACAGATGGCTGTGAGCCATCATGTGAATGGCTGCTGGAAATTGGACTCAGGACCTCTGCGGGCCCCACTCAATTTACACCCTTGTCCCTGCTCGCTCCAGCCGGCTGGCTCCAGTGTAATTCACTGTGGCTGTCTTTAGACACACCAGAAAAGGGCGTCTGATCTCATTACGGGTGGTTGTGAGCCAGCATGTGGTTGCTGGAATCCGAACTTAGTACCTTTGGAAGAGCAGTCAGTGCTCTTACCCGCTGAGCTATCTCGCCAGCCCAAAAACACATTTCTTAATAAATTCAACTTATCTCCCTTTTGTGAGAGGTATCATAAAATAATTTAAAATTAAAAAACAAAAAACAAAAAACAAAAACACGGCCTTTAACAGTAACACTTACTTGTGAAATTAATTTTGTAATTATTTTCTCCAAGCCTCAGTAAGAGATAAAGAAGCTGATATCCTCCGAAGTTGACTCCAGATCAGCCTTACTAACTAACCATCTCACTACTGAGAGTCATTGAGAACTGTTCTGTGCATTATAGGATAGTTAGCAGTTACTGCAGCTTTACTCACTAGATGCCTTAGATCCTTCCTTCCAGTGTGACAACCAAACATGTCTCCAGACAATGTCCTCTAAGGGGCAAAATCATTCCAAGCTAAAGAGCCATTCTCACAGATGCCAGGAAAAGCATCTTAGTTTTTCAGGAGTCAATAAACTATAGCTCCTAGACTTTGAAAGAAAACCCCACTGCATACTTCTATAAATGAAGTTTTCCAGGGACATAGCTGCACTCATTTACTAACTGTGTGTGGTTGCATTTTCAATAATAAAGCAGAGTTGGAGGAGGGCAATA
>JADRCD010207405.1:0-14172 GCA_019843815.1 Montemys delectorum
GGTTAAGAGCACTGACTGCTCTTCCAGAGGTCCTGAGTTCAAATCCCAGCAACCACATGGTGGCTTACAACTATCTGTAATGAGATCTAGTGCCCTCTTCTGGTGTGTCTGAAGACAGCTACAGTGTACTCACATATATAAAAAAAAATAAATCTTTAAAAATAAAATAAAACAAAACAAAAACAGTTAAATAAAATCTATAAAAAAAAAAAACAAAAATGGAGACAGGGGAATCATGGGATATAGAAGTAAAAATTTGGGACTGGTGAGTTGGCTTAGCAGTTAAGGGCATTGTCTGCTCTTCCAAAGGACCTGAGTTCAACTCCCAGCACCCACATGGCAGCTCACAACTGTCTGTAACTCCAGTTCGAGGGGATCTGACATCCTCTCCCAGACACACATGCAGCAAAACACCAGTGCACATAGAGATAAATATTTTTTAAAAAAACGTGATAGATTATTTCTCTGCAGGTAAAATGAACCAATTCAAACCACATTAGATTATATTAAATGCAGGTTTATTAGGAAGCTGCTCTCAGGTGAGTTCACTGGCACCAAGGACCAAGACCAGGAAAGTCACCACGAGAGAAGGAGGGGAGGGAGAAGAAGAAGAGAGAAAGGGTAGGCAAACAGAGCGAGAGGAGACAAAAGGGGATGTAAGACTCTAGCAAGCTTTAGCTTATGGAGGGCTCATGCGGAGCTGGGAATCAATGGGAAAAACGAGAGGAATTTATTGTTCTAACAAGTTGGGTTGGTATTGTACCAAAGGTGAAGAGTTGACCGGGAGCAGCTTGCTCAATGAGCTTTTTATACAGTTTATACAGGGCAGCAACCATTAGACACAATGTGATTGGCAGAACAGTGTGACTTTTTAAACTGGACTTTAGGGGATGAGGTGGCAAGGACTTCCCTAGTCTGAAGGTGTCCAAAAGTCTGTGGAACAGGGTCTGCACTGGCAGGTTAGTTTCCCACCTGTGGTGTGAGGAATGTTAATTAGCCTCTCCCTTCCGGAGGGGAAAGGGTTCCTCGACCTTCCCAAAGTTCCTGAGCTGACCTTTTCCGGGAGAGAAAAGGGGGAGACCAAACTGTCTAGATTATATAGGGAAGAGCCTCCGGGGGAAGGGCAGCCCAGCCCATTGTCTGAAAAGTTCTGAGTTGGGGGCAGTGTATACCAGGTAGTGGCTGAGGGATGCTGGGAAAACATGGACACCAGGTCTGCTTTGATATGTAAAATGTGCACCTCAGTCCCTGGGGTCCAGAAACCAAACAAAAAGAAGTAAAGAGTTTATGGTTATGATATCTGTATATTCAAAGTATCACATGACACTGAATAAATATCTTTTTGGTTTCTATGTGTCAGTTAAAATGTGTTTTGTTTTTTTAAAAACAAAAACATTCTGGAGTCCATTCTCTCCTTCCACCCTGATGTGAGCTCCAGCATTTGAACTCAGATCGTAGGACTTTTCCTGAGTGGGCAGAGAGCACATTGACCTACTGAGCTGTCTCCTGGGCTCAGCTCAGCTCCTCCCTAGTGTGCGTGTCTGCTGCGACTTCTCCAGCCTTAGCAGGCAGACGCACACCAGTGTCCCTCCGGGAACTTAGAGGCCTTCAGCAGAGCACAGTTGATCTGCGGGTCGCATTCCTGGCTGTCTTTTGTATAAGGCTTCCTGTTTCTCCCTAGCATGCAGACGGCCATTATACTAGTCTACCTATAATCTAATAGTGTGCCTATTGCCCCTGTTAAAATATACACAGCTCTGAACCCTTTCATTTGGATCTGTTACTCTAGAGAGCCTTGAGTAACACAGATGGAAAGGTAAGCCACATTTTTTTTTTTTTTTTTTTTTTTTTGGTAAGCCTACAATCTGCACAATTTGACAAACATCGGATATAGGGGCTACAGGACCTAGCTGATTGTTATGGCTTGAATATGAACCCAGAAAAACTCCCATGTGGATGATGCAATCATTGAGGAATGATGGCCTCAGGAAAGATCTGTCATAATTTGTGGACTAACTCATTGATGGATTCTATTTCACGGCATTGTTGGGAAGCATTAGAAAAATATCAAGGTGGTTCCTGATTGGTGGAAGGAAGTTGCCTGTGCATATCCCAGGTTCATCTCTGACTCTCTGCTTCCGAGCGTCTTCCAGCTGTTCATCCTCCCTGCCATGTAGTCCCTCTCCCCTCTGGCCCAGAGCAATGGAACCCGATGACCTTGGACTAAAACTCAAAACCGTGAGTCAAATACATCTTTTCTCCTTTTAAATTGTTTCTCTTGGCCGGGCGGTGGTGGTGCATGCCTTTAATCCCAGCGCTTGGGAGGCAGAGCAGGCAGATTTCTGAGTTCAAGGTCAGCCTGGTCTACAGAGTGAGTTCCAGGACAGCCAGGGCTACACAGAGAAACCCTGTCTTGAAAAAAAAAATGTTTCTCTTGAAAAGACTAAGACAGAATCTCAGTCAGCATGGAAGACAGGAAGGAAGAAGGAAGGAAGGAAAGAAGGAAGGAAGGAACTCACACCTAGTTTATAAAGTGCTACGGATCAAAACCAGCCAGACAAGCACTATACCAAAGATGACCTTGAACTTGTGACCTTCCTGCCCATACCTCCCAAGAGCTAAGATTACAGTATGCATTTCCATGCCTGGGATCAAAGGCGTGCGCCAACGCGCCCGTCTAGCATTTTTAAAAACGTTTGTGTACTGCATATCTGCTCACAAGCAACTGTTAACTATAGTTCCTATGAATATGACGCCCTCTTCTGGGCTCCTCTGGCACTGCAGGCAAGTGGTGCACAATGCATACAGGCAGGCAAAACATCCATATACATAAAAACAAAACAAAAAAGCCGGGCGGTGGTGGCGCACGCCTTTAACCCCAGCACTTGGGAGGCAGAGGCAGGCAGATTTCTGAGTTCGAGGCCAGCCAGGTCTACAGAGTGGTTCCAGGACAGCCAAGACTATACAGAGAAACCCTGTCTCAGGAAAAAAAAAAAAAATGCAGTCACCAAACTGTTTCAGGAGTAACAAAATAAAATGTATGCATTAGCTACTTTATCTTCACTGTGACAGAATCGCTCACGAAAACAACCAGCGGGAGGAAACTGGGGTTCAGAGTTTAGAAAATTAGGGTCCATCTTCCTGGGGAAAGTATTGGTGAGGCTGGCTCAGTTCACAGTGGCTGTAGCACGTGGTGGAGACTCTTCCCATCACAGCAGGTCAGACTGGAGAGTGTGAGAGAGGAAGTAGGCAGGGATAATAAGTCCCCAAGGACTTGCCTCCTAGTGACCTACCTCCTCTGGCTGGGACTCACCTCCTAAACTGGCCCCAAAAGAGCACCACCTGCTAGGAGCAGTGCTCAAAACAATGAGCATTGTAACAGGACTTAGCCGCAACACCACAGGGAACTGCAAACGGAAACTTTAAACTGATTCACTTACCCGGAAGTGTAGCACCTGCCCTGCTTCTTTTGTTGTTTCTCTTCCTGCTGCTGTTTCCGAGTGTATGACTCCCCTCCTGACCACACACACACTCTCTCTCTATTGGTCCTAAGGTTGCAACAATTCTGAGTCTCACATCTTTACACAATTACGTTCAATGGCTTGGGAAACTTAGGCAAATTCTCTGTTGACAGAAATGTTTTCTAGCTGGGCAGTGGTGGCACACGCCTTTAATCCCAGCACTTGGGAGGCAGAGGCAGGCAGATTTCTGAGTTCGAGGCCAGCCTGGTCTACAGAGTGAGTTCCAGGACAGCCAGGGCTACACAGAGAAACCCTGTCTCGAAAAAGCAAAACAAAACAAAACAAAACCTGGGGCTGGCGAGATGGCTCAGCAGGTAAGAGCACTGACTGCTCTTCCGAAGGTCCTGAGTTCGGATCCTAGTAACCACATGGTGGCTCACAACCACCTGTAATGAGATCTGACGCCCTCTACAGCTGCAGTAAATTATGCCTCAGCAAGCCGGAGCGAGCGGGCCCAGCAGAGGTCCTCAGTTCAATTCCCAGCAGCCGCACACACATGATGGCTCACGGCCATCTGCACAGCTACAGTGTACTCATACACATAAAATAGATAAAATAAATCTTAAAAAAAAAACCAAACAACCATTGCAGCTGATGGACACTAAGAACAGTGTGAGGCAAAGATGGTGGGTTTTATGCATCTACTTTTTTTTTTTTTAAAGATTTATTTACTTATTTCATGTATGTGAGTACATACTGTCAGTCTTCTCAGACTCACCAGAAGAGGGCATCAGATCCCAGTACAGATGGCTGTGAGCCACGATGTGGTTGCTGGGAATTGAACTCAGGACCCCTGGAAGGGCAGTCAGTGCTCTTAACCACTGAACCATCTCTCCAACCCCCTTATGCATCTACTTTTTAAAAAAAAGCTTGTGTGTGTGTGTATGCGTGTGCGTGTGCGTGTGTGCGCGCGCGCGTGTGTGTGTGTGTGTGTGTGTGTGTGTGTGTATGTGTATTGCCTGCATATATATGTCTCTGTGCCACCTTACATGTAATTCCTGGAGGCCAGAAAAGGGCATCAGATTCCCTGGAACTGGAATTGCATATGGTTGTGAACCACTGTCTAGGTGCTGAAACTCAATCCTGGGTCCCCTGCTGGAGTGAGTAGCCGGCTCTCCTGACTTCTGAGCCATCTCATCATCAACCAAGGCATCCACTTTGTAACATGAACAGTAACAAAGGCTAAGGTACTTGTTGATACTTCTAATAAAAGTTAAAGGTTTGCTGGCTGTGAGGACAACTCCATCGGTAAAGTACTTATCATTCAGACACGAAGAACAGAGTTTAATCCCTAGAACTATGTAAATAAAACAAACTTCCCACCCTAAAACAGATATGGTGGTATGTAACTTTAATTTTGTCAAAGTCTACTTTTTTTTTTTTACATATATTTTATGTGTATGAGTATACTGTAGCTGTATAGATGGCTGTGAGCTATCATGTGTGTGGCTGCTGGGAATTGAACTCAGGATCTCTGCTCCCTCTGGCCCCACTCGCTCTGGCCCCGCTCGATCTTTTGTAATTCACTGTAGCTGTCTTCAGACACACCAGAAGAGGGCGTCAGATCTCATTACAGATGGTTATGAGCCACCATGTGGTTGCTGGGATCCGAACTCAGGACCTTCGGGAGAGCATTCAGTGCTCTTACCCCCTGAGCCATCTTGCCAGCCCCCCAAAGCCTACTTTTAATGATGTTTTTTTTTCTTTCTTTCTTTTTTTTTTGGTTTTGATGTTCGAGACAGGGTTTCTCTGTGTAGCCCTGGCTGTCCTGGAACTCACTTGTAGACCAGGCTGGCCTCGAACTCAGAAATCCACCTGCCTCTGCCTCCCAAGTGGTGGAATTAAAGGTGTGCGCCACCACTGCCTGGCTTAATGATGGTTCTTAAATGCTTTAATCTCCCCTCTAGCCCACCACCGACCAGAGGTAAGGATATGAGGAAGTAGATCTGTGTAGAAAAGGTTCTTTGGAGCAAATCCCATGTTCATTGTCAGTAAATCAGCAGTTCAGTTCATAGGTCAGCAGTGGCAGCTTGAACCACTTGCAAACACTTTATGAATTGGCCAGCAGTCCAGTTTGGTAGAATTGGGATAGCAAATATGAATCAGCAACGGTGGCACGACCTAGCAGAGACAGACAGGCCTCAGTCAAATTGGCACAAGTCAGCAGGAAGGATTGGGACCAGCAGGGACACCGGGAGTTCTCAGCTGTGCCTCTCTCGGATCAGTGTTGCAACAGCTAGCTCTACAATCAAGCCCGGCTCATATTTCATTAAGTCCCTCCAAACATCTCATGTCCCCCAATGGGATTGCCTCACCATGCGGTGTTGCCTCAGCATCTGCGTCTGTCTCAGCTGACATCACTCTGCCACTCGGCCAAAGTCCAGGGAAGCAGCAAGAAACTACAGCACATTACCAGAAGTTTTTTTGGTACATTTTTCTTGATGGAGTTCTGACAACTGGAGCTCAACTGTGCAATGTAAGGTGGACCAATACATGTGTGTCGTTAGCGAGGAGTCTTTCATCACCTGTCCATTCAGGTGCCTGCTTTAGCAGAACATCCTTTCACCTGTGTCTGCTTCGCTGAAATACTCCTTCACGTGTTTGCCCCAGCAAAACACCATCTAACACAAGTGACTTTCTAAAGAACCCTTAAGTTTCCACTTCAGTGGTATGTACCTATGCTATGGAAATAGAAAAGGGAAGATTTGTGCTCGCTTCGGCAGCACATATACTAAAATTGGAACGATCCAGGGAAGATTAGCATGGCCTCTGCGCAAGGATGACACGCAAATTCGTGAAGCGTTCCATATTTTTAAATTTACAAAAAAATAAAAAAATCATATAAAAAAAAAAAAAAGAAAAAGAAAAAGAAAAAGGAAGATTCCCGGGGGATTTTTTTTTTAAAAAAGATTTCTTTATTTTTTATTTATATGAGTATACTGCAGCTGTCTTCAGACACACATTAGAAGAGGGTATCGGATCCCATTACAGATGGTTGTGATCCACCATGTGGTTGCTAGGAATTGAACTTAGGACCTCTGGCAGAGCCATCGGTGCTCTTAACGGCTGAGTCATCTCTCCAGCCCCCATGGAAAAATTTTTGACGTACATTTGTCACAAGCCCTAAGCCAAGTTGTGGTGGTTTGCATAGGTATGGCTTCCATGGACTCATGTGTTTGAATGTTTGGCCCATAGGGAGTGGCACTATTAAGAGGTGTAGCCATATTGGAGTAGGTGTAGCCTTGTTGGAGGAAGCGTGTCACTGTAGGGGTAGGCTTTGAGATCTCCTACGCTCAAGCTATGCCCATCCAATGTGGCACACAGTCTCCGCTGCCTGCTGATTAAGAGGCTGCGGAACCCTCAGCTGCTTCTCCATGTCTTCCTGCATGCCACCATGTTTCTAGGTATGGCCATAATGAACTAAATTTCAAAAACTGTAAGCCAGCTCTTCCTTTATAAGAGTTGTTGTAGTCGCCGGGTGGTGGTGGCACACGCCTTTAATCCCAGCACTTGGGAGGCAGAGGCAGGCAGATTTCTGAGTTCGAGGCCAGCCTGGTCTACAGAGTGAGTTCCAGGACAGCCAGGGCTACACAGAGAAACCCTGTCTCGGAAAAAAAAAAAAAAAAGAGTTGCTGTAGTTATGGTGTGTCTTCACAGCAATGAAACCCTAGCTAAGATACCAGTGAAAGATCTCCCCATTCCCCAAAAGTAGATGACCATGCGTTCAAAGGTGGGCGCTGCTGGATGCCACAGAAGAGCTGAGAACGGAGTGGGGGCCCACGGGCTGGCTCTAACCCAGGGCTGAAAGGAAAATGGGGAGAGGAGAGCTCTGGTTGGGTCCTACAGGGCCTAGAGAGTCCTTGCTTGGTGGTGACTGTGGCTGGGAGCCCAGAGAGGCCTCCTGCTGGAGATTAGACACTGCTCTTTTTTTTTCTCCCCGAGACAGGGTTTCTCTGTGTAGCCCTGGCTGTCCCGGAACTCACTCTGTAGACCAGGCCGGCCTCGAACTCAGAAATCCGCCTGCCTCTGCCTCCCAAGTGCTGGGATCAAAGGCGTGCGACACCACCACCCGGCTAGACTGCTCTTTAGAGGAAGACATGCTCCATTGTTCCCCACCACGGTCCGGATGAGAAGAGACAGTCCATGGTTTTGAAGCATTTATTGTCATGGTGGAGAGTTGTGATGAGTGAAACCATACCCCACTTTCTCAGAGCGAGCCTGAGGTTAAATACCTTTTGCAGGGAGGAGTGTCTAGAAAGGAAAGCTTAATTGGCTAAGCCCTTCTGGCCTTTAGGTACCTCATTAAAATGGAGATCTGTCTTGAGGCTATGTGACCTGTGGTCACATCTTCTACTTGTGGAGGGGCTTGGGGCATTGCCCTTACATGACTGATGGCCACAGAATTATGGAGAGCTGAGGCCTTGTGTCAGGAGCCTGATGTCTAGGAGCACGGCAAACGCCTACCATACCTTGCAGGGTCATCTGCTGGGTCACCGGGGTTTTAAACCTAGCTCAACTAGAAACTAGGCTGCCTTTCACGGCATACTACGTTGTGCTCTAGCTTCTATAAGCATGCGTGTGCACACAAACACACACAGATATGAATACACACCAAGTTACATGTTTTAGAAATGAGTTAAATATGAGATTGAGCTAGAGATACAAGCTAGAGGGGTTTTGGTACCTTCAAGTGATCCTAGAAACATTAAATTACACAGAATTTAGAAGTAGGTGTTCTCTCTTGTTGTTTTCTTTTTTTTTTTTTCTTTTGGTTTTTCGAGACAGGGTTTCTCTGTGTAGCCCCAGCTGTCCTGGTATTCACTCTGTAGACCAGGTTGGTCTCGAACTCAGAAATCCGACTGCCTCTGCCTCCCAAGTGCTGGGATTAAAGGCGTGCGCCACCACTGCCCAGCTCTCTTGTTGTTTTCAAGCTTAGATACAGTTCTCTTTAAAAAAAAAAAAAAAAGATTTATTTTATGTATATGAGTATGATATGTGCATGCACATTAGAAGAGGACATCAGATCCCATCACAGATGGTTGTGAGCCACCATGTGGTTGCTGGGAATTGAACTCAGGACCTCCGGAAGAGGTTCTCTTAACCAATGAGCCATTTCTCCAGCCTGAAGCCAGTGTTCTTAATCACTGAGTCAACTATCTAGCCCTAAATATCTTTTCTTTTTCTTTCTTTTTTTTTTTTTTTGTTGGGGGGGGGGGGGGGTGATTTCAAGACAGGGTTTCTCTGTATAGCCCTAGCTGTCCTGGAACTCACTCTGTAGACCAGGCCATCCTCAAACTCAGAAATGCACCTGCCTCTGCCACCCAAGTGCTGGGATTAAAGGCATGTGCCACCACTGCCCAACTAACCTCAGATTTCTTCATAGGAGTCAGACTTGTGAATCCCACTGACCTCTAGAGTCCAGAGTTGCTATCTAGACCACCCAAGAGCCTGCACAATACAGTTCCTATTAGTTAATAAGAGGCTGTGCTACCCTGCCTGAGTTCACTTGCTCCTCCTGCTTTAGCCTCCCCAATAGGACTATAGGCATGCACCACTATGCCTCACCAACACTTACTTATTGTTTTTAAGATTATTTATTTATTTAATGTATTAGCGCTGGGCTGCATGTATACCCACATGTCAGAAGAGGGCAGAAGATGTCCTTATATGTAGTCATATCCATCATGTGGCTGCTGGGAATTGAACTCAGGACTTCTGGAAGAATAATCAGTGCTGTTGGCCTCTGAGCCATCTCTCCAGCTCAGCACATATTTATTTGAACAGAAGTACAAACTTAAGTGTGTCTGTAAGTTGCCAGTTCATAAACCTTGATTGATATGTTTGGACATGACCAGCCATGTGAAGTAAATTTCCCATAAGCCATGTCTCTGCAGAGTACCATGCAGTGCTAAAACAGAGCCTGCTTCCCAGGAGAGCTGCTCAGCAAAGGGCACAGCCTGCTTTCTTCATGGTGGAGAATGGACTTCCTACGGAAAGGAATGCCCTTTATTTGAAGAGGTTAAGTGTGATGATTCACCTTTCAGGTGAATAAATTTAGGAACTAAAACCCCATTTGAGAATATCCCCAGGGTCCAGGCCTTTGGCACTACTTTTTGTATTGGATTTTGAACTATGTGTGACTGTAGTCACTTTAAACTCCTTTTTTGGTTGTTGTTGTTGTTTTTGAGACAGGGTTGTATTGCCCTGGCTGTCCTGGAACTCACTCTGTAGACCAGGCTGACCTCCAACTCAGAAATCCTCCTGCCTCTGCCTCCCAAATGCTGGGATTAAAGGCATGCACCACCACTACCTGGCAAAACTCTTGATTGTCACTATATAGTTTTTTTTTGTACAAATAACCATAGTAATGTGGACTTTATTAGGTCTGTCTTTCAATTGACCTATTTCTGCTATATTTTGGGTAATTAATGAAAATGTATTTGTTTTGTTTTTTAAAGATAATGATGATGATGATAGCCGGGCAGTGGTGGCGCACGCCTTTAATCCCAGCACTTGGGAGGCAGAGGCAGGTGGATTTCTGAGTTCCAGGCCAGCCTGGTGTACAGAGTGAGTTCCAGGACAGCCAGGTCTACACAGAGAAACGCTGTGTAGAAACAAACAAACAAACAAACAAAAGACAAACAAAAAAAGATAATGATGATGATGATGCTTAAGATAACAGTGATGTGGGAATGGAGGGTGGGGAAGCCAGAGTGGGTGGGCAGGTGAAGAAACACTCTCACAGAAGTAGAGGGAGAGGGGATGGGATAGGGAGTTTCCAAGGGAGGGGAAACCAGAACGGGAATAACATTTGAAATGTAAATAAAGAAAATGTTCTATATGTATCATATATGTACATATATATGATAACAGTGATAAAGATGATTGGAGGGGATGTGTGCCAGGTGTGGGCAGGGAACTGTAGAGGCCAGAAGCAGGTGCTGGATGCTTTGGAGCAGGTTTTGGATGCCTAGTGTTATAGGCACCAAAGGTTCCCAGCACCAACATTCTTAACCACCAAAGCATTTCTCTACCCCCTTTTATGTTTTGTTGTTGTTGTTGTTGTTTTATTTTATTTGAGATAGTCTTGTTTTATTTTTAAAGATTTATTTATTTATTATATGTGAGTACGCTCCAGAAGAGGGCGTCAGATCTCATTATGGATGGTTGGAGCCACCATGTGGTTGCTGGAATTTGAACTCAGGACCTTCAGAAGAACAATCAGCGTTTCTTAACTGCTGAGCCATCTCTCGAGTCCTGAGATAGTCTTGTTAAATAGCCTGGGCCAGCCTTGAACTCACAGTAATCCTCCTGCCTCAATCTCCCAACTGCTGGCACAACATGTAGAGGTACCAACACACCTGGCTATTTAATGAGGATGTTATTTCCAGTCATGGCTTGAACAGGAGATAATGATGTTATATAACCAGCTTGTGCTTTTTTTTTTCTTTTCCTTTAGCTTAAAGGGTTTTTCTTTTACTAGTTTGCCATGAAGTGTTCTGTCCTGTCTCCCTGTGGTGGTTTGAATATGCTTGGTCCTAGGAGTGGAAGTATTTGGAGGTGTGGCCTTGTTGGAGGAGGTGTGGCCTTCTTAGTAGGTGTGTCACTGTTAGGTGTGGGCTTTAAGGCCCTCATCCTAAGCACATGGGAGCCAGTCTTCTCCTAGCCACCTTCAGATGAAAATGTAGAACTCTCAGCTCCTCGTGCACCATGCCTGTCTGGATCCTGCCATGCTCCCGCCTTGATGATAATGGACTGAACCTCTGAACCTGTAAGGCAGCCCCAATTAAATGCTGTTTTTTATAAGAGTTGCTTTGGTCATGGTGTCTGTTCACAGCAGTAAAACCCTAACTAAGACACCCCTACCCCACCATGGGCTGGAGAGATGGCTCAGTGGTTAAGAGCACTGACTGCTCTTCCAGAGGTCCTGAGTTCAAATCCCAGCAACCACATGGTGGCTCACAACTATTCATAATGAGATTTGATGCCCTCTTCTGGAGTGTCTGAAGATAGCTTCAGTGTACTTACATATAATAAATAAATAAATTAGTTGGACAATGGGGGGCACATGCCTTTAATCCCAGCACTTGGGAGGCAGAGGCAGGTGGATTTCTGAGTTCAAGGCCAGCCTGGTTTACAGAGTGAGTTCCAGGACAGCCAGAGCTACACAGAGAAACACTGTCTCGAACAAACCAAAAAGAGAGAGAGAGAGAAGGGGGGGGGGGAGAGAGAGTTACCAGAGTAGAACAGGAAACTCTCCTGAGCTCTTTCTAGCAGACACCATGATAGCAACGGTCTCAGTGATATCCTTGAAGCTGAAGGAGCTGGACCAGGGCCATGCATGCACTAGCTAGTTCTGTTTCTTTGTTTCCCTCCAACCCACAATAGCTTCATAGTACACCATAGTACACCATCCTTCAGCTGGGCTTCTCTGATGTTTCTCTCTTCATGACTGAAAAGAGACTGTGCGCTTTTTGCTAGGATTGTCAGCGAAGTGGCAGCTTTTCTTAGCGCGTCCCCCACGGATGACAGCCTCTGCTGTCAGTTTGCCATAAGATGATGCTTAGTACTGTTTGCTGCCGAGACAACACTGTTTTTCCTTTGGGAATTGAAAACCCGCTTTGACTTCCGGAGTACCTTTGAAGACATGTAGCTCTTGTTTCCCTTCCAACTCTTGCTTTCCCAGTTGGAGCATGTTGCACGCCTGGATTGTTACTGCCACAATTGACATGTAGCGATTTTCTAATTATAATGCCACCAAACAGTTTGTACTCAATAGTCGGCACTTAACTTTGAAGAGGAGCATCTAGACAAGAGGATGCCAGTCAGTGGTAGAACCCTTCGTTCTGTTCTCAACAGCACAAGAAAAAACAAACAAACAAAAAAAGAATTCCCTTTTTCGTCATGCATCTACTCAACTTTCTTATCACTTATTGACTTTAAAGATGTGGTTGTTTTTATTTATGCGCGTGCCTCCGTCTGGGTATGTGCTCATGAGAAGAACCGGAGGAGGCTAGAGGGGTCAGATCCCAGGGCTGGATTTTACAAGCCATTGTGAGCTGCCCAATGTGGGTGATGGGAATTGAACTTGGGACCTCTGCAAGAATAGTTCAATACCCTTAACCACTGAGCTATCTCTCCAGCTCCTTCATTCTCCTATTCATATCACTGTGGATTCATGTTTTATTCAATGGACTGGAATTCATTATCATCATCAATTTGAATGCTCAGCTTGTTGCAGTTTTGGGCCAGTGCAATGCTCATCCAAGCTGCCTCCTGGTCCTTTTGACATATCCCATCAGCGTCTAAAACGTCCTTCCTCTCTGCTGTAACAAGATGCTGTAGACTCACCTTGCATCTTCTGTCCTCGGTCCTGGATCCAGCCATTTCCCCAGAGGACAAAGAGGATGGTTTTTAGATACCAATATCTGAGACTATCCTAGCAGACATAGCAAGGCAATGGTACATATGTGATGTCTGAGAAAGAACTTAAGAGATTTGTCGAGCTCCGAGAGAAGTCTTTCGTTTACAAAGGTACCCGTGATGCTAAACAGTTTTTTGTTTGTTTGTTTGTTTTGTTTTTTTGTTTTTGTCCTGGAACTCACTCTGTAGACCAGGCTGGCCTCAAACTCAGAAATCTGCCTTCCTCTGCCTCCCAAGTGCTGGGATTAAAGGCGTGCACCACCATTGCCTGGCAATGCTAAAAGGTTTTATTAAAAGAACAGCAGACTCATTTGCATGAGAGAACAAGATAATAGTTGAATCTCACATCCCAATATGAGTTAAGAGAGTAGCATTTACCATCATTTTTACCCAAAGATGCTAAAAGTGTGAAGATGACCTCTCTCTCTCTCTCTCTCTCTCTCTCTCTCTCTCTCTCTCTTAGGGTAGGGCTTGGTCTTATTAGTGCTGAGTCTCTGTCTACCCTTACATCCCATGGATCCACCAGTGTGGAGCCCAGGTAGAGGAGAACTCACACACATAGCAGAAGGCTGGAGGCAGAGTGGGTAGTCCAGGGATATTCCTGGAGGCATTGATAAAATAACTATTTGTGGGGAGGAAGAAGCTAGCTCATCCTGTTCATTTGTTAGTCACGAGTAACAGGTTGAGAAAGGAGAAAAGGCCGGGCAGTGGTGGCACACGCCTTTAATCCTAGCACTTGGGAGTCAGAGGCAGGCGGATTTCTGAGGCCAGCCTGGTCTACAGAGTTCCAGGACGGCCAGGGCTACACAGAGAAACCGTGTCTTGAAAAAAACCAAACCAAACCAAACCAAACAAAACAAAGAAAGGAGAAAAGGGGAGCTCCTAGGAGTCAAATCCCTCTGGAGGAGGCTCAGGCTTTGTGAATCTCTTGCCCTTCTCAATTTGGGGAACTTGGGATTGGGGGTAAGAAGGCATATAGACAGCTAAAGCTAACAAGACAGAAGGCACCAGTTGGTTACCTTCTGGCCCTGTGGAAGGCAGGGATGGGTGGGTGGGTGGGGAATGTTGGACCCAACTTTACCTGGGTCCTAAGGCTATGTGGCATCCCAACCTACCCTCAGTAAATGACCATAGTTGAAGGTCTTGGTTTTGAAGTGCCTGATCTTTTGTGACTCGAAGACTCAAGGTAGATAAACATGAGGACATCAATGAGCACTTCCAGATATTG
>JADRCD010207407.1:0-18060 GCA_019843815.1 Montemys delectorum
CCCCCAAAAACCAAAAAACAAACAAAAACAAAATGGTGATCTCTGGGTTCAGTGAGAGAACCCAGTAATGAGCAGAGTGACAGGTAAGTGCATCCTCCTCTGGCTGCTCTACTTCTGGGTGTGGGTGTGTGTACTTGTACACACATGAACATAAACACAAAAGGGAGGAACCCCCCACAACTCAAAATCCCTCAAATACAAAGGCACATAGGTCAGACTCTGGGAGGATCCTGGACACGGTGATGCAGTGCTTTCGCTCTGTTCCTTCCCCTGACACGCCAGTGTGCTCAGCAGCCACGACTCCCCACCAGGTTCTCACAGCCAGAGTGTTTACTGGAGTCTCATTACTTTAGTACAGCTAATAGAGTCATTTGACGTGTGACTGTTCAGTCTCTAATCCCTTCCACTCTCTGGAGGAGGTCAGCGGACATAACCCTACTTAAAGCCCAGAAGAATTACATGGTCCTTTGGAGTAGCCAGCCCCACTTTGAGCAGTCTTCACGGGAAACAGTTTAGTTTGGTCCACGGGGCTCATGAAGGACGGAGGCACTCCAATTCCTTGGGAAAGTCCAAGTATTTAGAGTATGCCTGTCAGAAACTAGAGACAAAGGCCAATTAAACTCTTCTCTCCACAGTAGCTGTGCTCCACCTGCCTTCGTCAATGTGGTCTTTGTTCCTATCACAAACCTTCTTATCTCATTACAGCATGAAGATTGCTATCTGTATTTGAGAAGGTAGGAAACACACACACACACACACACACACACACACACACACACACACACACACACGCGCACGCGCACGCGCACGCGCACGCGCACGCGCACACACACGCGCACACACACGCGCGCGCGCACACACGCGCACACACACACACACACACGCGCGCACACACACACACACGCGCGCACACACACACACGCGCGCACACACACACACACGCGCACACACACACGCACGCACGCGCGCACACACGCACGCACGCACGCACGCATGCGCGCGCGCGCGCACGCACACACCACACTCACAGAGAATTTGCTGCCTTTGTAGGAGGACTTAGCCACCTCAGGCCCTAGACCCTCAGGAACTCTGTAGACTTGACCTTGTAAACAGATCTTTTCTAGAAGCATCCTTGAGGGTAGGGATGGCTCTGATTGCCTCTGTGTGTCCAGACATCTGCTGTGTGTTTACATGACATCCAATAGAGAAGGTTGTCCAGCCAGCTTTGTCAGGGACACAGTGAGCCTTTTGGCTCTCTGAGCAATATAGCTCAGCTTTATTCCAGGCCCTTGTAGCCAACAATTGACTAAATGAGAATGCAGATGTTTCTGTCCATAAGAATCCACAGGGTGATTCTTGCCAGCACTGGCCTTGCTTGGGCTGATAATATACTTGCTCAGTAACAAGCGCTTTTGATGAGGTGAAATGCTGACATTTATAGCTGGATTGTTCATCATTGATGTGCGCTTGAACAATGGCTGACAAAAATAACATTTTAAAAAGTAGCTTATGAAAATTACTTTTTTATAGGATGGTTTTCCAAACTCTTAGAAGCAAATCCTGCGTGTCTTATTTCCTCTGCTGTTGCGGTAATAAAAATACTCTGTCAAACAGAATAATACGAAGAAAGTGTTTATTTTGGCTCACAGCTCAAGGGTACATACAGTCCATAAGAGTGAAGAAGTTAAGATGGTAGGAACTTGAAACAGCTGGTCACGTCACATCTACAGTCAGCAGACAGAGAACAATGAACACTTGCTGCTGCTCCGTCCTTTCTCTGCTTACACAGTCCAGGATTCTGGCTAGGTAACGGTCCCACCAACAGTGGGCAGGTCTTTCCACCTCAGTTAATGTAATCAGAACAACCCTCCACTGGTATATCCAGAAGCCTGTCTATGGTAAGATTCGAAATTCTGTCAAATTGACAATTAACAGCAACTCTCACACTGAATGTTAGGTAAATGGCTGTATACACATTCATTTTCATTTCACGCATATGTTCTTGGAAATATGTTTTCCCCTCAAGCTTAATATACTTAAGGATTAATGAATTCATTCACTCATGAATGAAGGATCTATGTGTTTGCATGTGTACATCCACATGTGCTGTTTTGTTCCTCAGGTGCACCCCATCCTTTTTTTGAGGTAGGGTCTCTTACCAGCCACATAGGTTAGGCTCCTGAGCTAGCGGGCCCCAGAGATTTGCCTGTCTCTGCCTCCCTGGTGCTCAGATCCGCAAGTTGTGCTTGCTTCTTGTTTTTTAATGTGAGTTCTGGGATTGACTCCCAAGCCCTTCAATAATGGAACCATCTCCAATATCCTCTATTCGTTGGTGGAACAATTTTATTTTCTTGTATAATTTTCTATCTTTTCCATTTCCAGGACTTTATAGACAACTTAGTGGGATCTGTGCTCCCCCACCCCCATCTCGCTGATTCTCCCTCTTTGACTCTGTTTAAGGGCTTTCCTGTTGCTAGTGACGCAGTTACCCCATTTCCTTAACATTATGTGAAATTCTATTTAAAATTTGTAGATGCTTTAGGCACATAATAATTAGGGGTTATTCCTGTCAGGAATAGAAACACCGTATTAGTACAGCTCTTCCTCCAAGACTGCTAGAGAAGGATCCTTGTTTAGAGGGTTTGCTCCTGTGCTCTCTCTCTCTCTTTTTAAATGGTTCTTATGTAACACTGGGTTTAATTGCTCAGGAGTCTGCAGCTGGTTTATTTCTGTGTCTCTTATGTTCTGAGCACCCGGAGGTTGAGCGGTCTGTGCCCTGTGTTCTACTAAATGGGTGCCTGGAAGATGTTGTTTCTTCTACCAAACGGCGATGACACAGCAGCAGATGAGGCGTAAACACATTTGGGGACTTTCAAAGCTCTGCTGGTGAAGTGTTTGCCTAGCATTCCCGAGAGTCTAGGCTACATCCTTAGCACTACATAATCTGAGTGTGGTGGCACATGCCTCTCTCTCCCCCCCCCCCCCCCCAGCATTAGAGAGGTAGGGGCAGAAGGATCAAGAGTTCAAGGTCAGCCTTGGCTATATTGATAGCTTGGGGCCAACTTGGGTGAAACTCTGTCTCCGAAAACAAACAAACAAACAAAAAAACAAGGAAAAAATTGTAGAAAGCACATGCGATCCAATAATTTTGTATTCGACAACAATGCCTCCCTTCCTTCCTTCCCTCCCTCCCTTCCTCTCTCTTTCCCTTCCTCTTCACCCTCCCCCTACTCCGCCCCTGTCTGTTTCATATCCCTGTGGGTTGGGAGACATTATCACAGAGGATTTAAAAATTAATTCTGCAGTGGGAGAAGACAGGTGGTCACATAAAAGAGCGACCTAAATGGAGGAGGGATCAAGTGATTCTCAGAGGAGATCAACTGGGGAATATTCATGCCCTCCCATCTGCACCGACAGAAACACACAAACTCTACAAGTTCAGGCGTGGACCGGGGACCAGTTAAGGCAATTCTGACAGAAGCGCTGTATGTGCTAAAACAAAACATCTAGCAGGTGAGTCCATGTGCAGGAGAAACCTGAAGCCACACCAGTGACACAGAGTGGGAGGAGGATGAGGAGAAGGCTCTGCCACAGGGCTACACATGAGCCACACGCTGGACATGGAACCTCTGCTTTTTTTTTTTAACCTTTTATCATTTCTCCATGACGAGCTATCAGCTACAAGGATAAATGGAATGCCAGTCAGTTCCTTGCTTTGTTTTGTTTTATAATTTCATTGTTTTCAAGTTGCTTTGGAGTTAAAAACTAACTAGGTGGCAGGGTAATGACTTTGGAATAAATGGTCTCAATTCCGCTGAAGTTAAGAGTGAAAGGGAAAATATCCAGTCACAGCACACTCAACCTTCAAGAAGAATTTGCAGTAGTGTACTCCAGGAAAAAGAAAGGTCCCGTGGATAGAGCCTGGCCTTGAGAAGTCTGTGGACATCAGCTAGGAGCCCTGTAAACTCCCCCTACTAGAGCTGTTGCTACACAGCTGACCTTTTATACAGATTTCCCAAGCAGATGAAAGAACGTATGTTCATCAGTTTTTCAGTACTGTAACAAAATCCCTGTGATAAGTCATTTTACATAGATAAAAGGTTAATTTGACTTAATATTGGACAGGTCAGCTCATGTTCAGACAGACCCCACTGCCGTTGAGCCAATGACAAGGCAGTCCATCACAGCAGAGGGTGGTTAGCAGGACAAAGCTCTTTATTTACCCCACAGGCACGGTAAAAGACAAAAGAAGGCATGTCCCTGGTGATCCAAGAACCTCACAGGGCCCCACTTTTTAAAGGTTCCACTGCTTCCTGAAAGCACCAAACCAGGGGACCAAGCCTTTAGCCTGCAGACCTTTGGGGCACTCAGGATCCATGCTAGAACTGAAGGAATGAAAATCGTGACTCAAGCAGGGCAGATTTTAGAAAATACATTTGAGTTAAAAAGTGTCCAGTGTTTCAGAGGTTCTTTAGGGGAGACTGACCTGTTAAAGCGAAAAGCAACATTGGACTGAGCCCCTCTCCTTGTAGCTTTTTCCGATTAGTCTGTCTGATAATGTAGTATAGAGATGGATGGCTGAGAGCGAGGACAGATGACCGATAACATTAGGATTGCACCAGGGAAATGAGCAGCTAAAGGTGAAGACGTTCTCCAAGCACTTACGTGCTGAGAAAAGATTTTTTTTTCCGGTGCTGGAGTTGAAATGTAGGGCCTTGTTCATCAGGCATGCTTTTACTTCATAGTCAAGATGGAAGAGGAAAGAACAGAGCTCAGCTCCCAGCCCCTGAAGGACCACATGAACTATGCTTGATTTTATTATAAATGTGATAATGATGAGAGACAAAAGGAAGCGTTTTTGAGTTCCTATTTATTCATTAGTTTTCAACTAAGAAGCATATAATTACATTAAAAGTGCGTTAATGTCATTAAGGAATTGAAACAGGGCTAAGTGTATATAGCTCAGTGAAAAAGCACTTGCTCAGCTTGTGTGAGGCCCTAGTCCTACTGTAAACCCTAGCATATGAAAACGGAAAGGAAAAGAAGAAAATATGAAGCCATTCTTCATACGGTAAAAAGTTGGGCTCTCTATGTCTAGATACATCTGGGAATTTTCTTTAGATTTTGGCATTGTGAATCTTGGGGTTTGTTGAAGTTGGGCTCTTTCCCTCTCCATCCCTCTGTTCCCGGACCTGTAAAATGGTGATGTACCAGCCACCCTTTTGCAAGGTGAGAATGTTCAGTCTTTGGGGATAGTAGTAAGAATAGTTCCTCCCTCTTCCAGTTCCCTGAAGAAATCCTGGCTATCATCTACCTAAATGGCTGACACAGGGAGATACCACAGAAGTGTTAGCTGTAATTATCATTGCCTATTCATTTTGAGAAGCTGTCATAAGAGAGAGTTTTGGGGATGGGGAAATTTTCCATTTAAGTGTTAGAAAGGAGAAGAGACAGATTGTAGAAATCATTGCCTAATAAGTGTGACATTAATTCCTGGCAAAATTCTCACATGGCTAAGTGCATGGGTGGATTGGGAAGACTTCAAAAATCCTCACATGCCTGTGCTACTTTGTTAGGCTTATTGAGATGGAAAACCAGAGACCGGATGCTTCTAGGGTAGAAACAGTAGCTCACCATTTCAGACATTACAAATATTTGGTGTGTTTAAAGAATGGATACTTTTCAGGGCTGGGTGTTAAGTCCTCCCAGGACTCTTTCCTTGGCTTGCAGATGGCCAGGTTCTCCTGTGTCATATTGTCTCTCTGCGTGTGTCTGGGCCCTAATTACCACTCTTTATAAGATGGCAACTTTGTTGCTGTGGGGTCTACTCTGATGGCCTGATTTTTACTTCTTTTCTTTCTTTTCTTTTTCTCTTTTTCTCCTTCCCATCTCTTACTTTGTTGCTAGGGAATCACATAGCCCAGACAGCCTTAGAACTTGGTATAGCCATGATTGCTGCCTAACACTAGATCCTCCCACTTTCATCCCCTAAATGCTGCGTTTTCAGGCACATGCCGTCATGCTTGGATACTTGGTTATTTCTGCAAGGGCTTAACCTCTAAATAAAGTCACATTCTGAGATATTATGGCTAAGATTTCAGCACATTTCGGGGCTTGGAAGGGGAGTACGTCAACACTTCTTTTGGGTTGGAGATGGGGAGATATACATACACAGTTGAGCCCATAACAGGAACATTCAAGAAAAAGTCAAGCAAAGCAAAACTAGCTTCGTGTTTGGTGGTATGAAAAGTATATGGACAGCAAACTTCAAAAATTTGCAGAAAGCATCGAACACTGTATTTTGTAAAAAAAATATCAATTATGCTTGTATAAAGCTTAAAAATTGAAGCACAGGCTTTCTCTGAACTACAAATTGGCTGCTCTGATGGTTAACATAAGTGTTCAGCTTGGCAGGATACAAAGTTACTTGGAAAGGGAGTCCCAGGACTTGTCTAGCTTTGCCTGGTTTGAGAAGGGTTTTCCTGATTATACTAATTGATGTGGGAAGCTCTATGCCTGGGATCCTGGCCTGTATATGGTGGAGAAGGTGAGCTTGGAATGCCTGCTGACCAGTCTCCACTTTCAGTTTTGAGTTGTGGATTGATGTGGCCAACTGCTTCAAGCCCCTGCTGCCTTGACCTTTAGCCATGAGGGAGCGTGCCTTGAACTGTGAACCGGAACAAATCCTTTCAGCCTTAAGTTGCTTCTGTCAGAGTATTTTGTCCCAGCAACGGGGAAAGCAGCTAAGGCGGCCTCAATACCCACTTCTTCAGCTGACACACAAGTTCTTCCGAGTCGTTCTTTTCTAGATGTAACATTCTCGCTCCATAAGCTTGAGGAGCAAGCAATTAGTGTTGGTGTTCTGTCTGGACTCCACCCCCACAGTTACCTGAGAACAGCCAGGTATGCTACTCTGTACAGTTACCTGTTGCCAGGTAGGCCTGGCCCACTATAAAAGAGGTTGCTCGTCCCCTCCTCGCTCTCTTGTTTTCTTACTCTCTTGCCTCTTGCTCCCTTACTCTGGCCTCTCTCCCCATTCCCCTCCCCCCTCTCTCCGCGTGTCATGGCCGGCCTCTACTTCTCTACCCTTTCCTTTTCTCTGCCTCTACTACTCTCTTAACTCCCCTCCCTATGCCCTAAATAAACTCTATTCTATGCTATACCATCCTGTGGCTGGTTCCTCAGGGGGAAGGGATGCCTTGGCATGGGCCCATGAGGTACCCCCTTCTTCCCCCACACTTCACCACACCTTAGAATATATTCTTACAGTTCTTTATCTTTTTATGATCACAGCAATTAGGAAACTGTTTTCTGATGGATGGTTGCTGCTCATGGGAGAATGATATTAAAACATTTATAAGGAAATGAATTTCAGTTTCAAATGAAAAAGGCAAGAAGAAATATGGCCTGGGATTTTATAAAAAATGGCACAGCTCTTATTTCTTGAGTTTTAAAAGGGAGAAAGGAAATCCAATGGTGACCTTGGCCGTAGTTCAACATAGATTCTGGTGGGGAGATTTATAATCTTAATAGTCTTCAATTTGCAATTTATATTTCAATTTCAAAGTTTAATTATTAATTTTACTATGACACTTTCCCAGCTTGCTTCTCTGCCTTAAAACTTATTGTTTTATTAAGCCATGATGTATTTCCATCAGTCTTTCAATAGTCGGTGAAGCAGACTTGCTTGTGTAACATCAGTGGCACGGTCTCCAGCGAGGAAGGAATGTCCGACTCTCAGTGGATCCTGTGATACGACGTGGGCCTGCCCGGTTTGTTTTCAGTGGGCAGGTTCTCTGTCAGCCAATTCTCCAAGGTGAACTCCGTGAGATAGAAATCTTATCCACCAGCTGAGTTAATGTGTGTTTTGAAAAACACTGTGTTCTGTTTCTTTTCCTCTCTCAAGCCTGCCCCACCCCTTACTTTGAAAACAAATCCGCTACACACACCCTTTTCTTACTCCTCATCAGATCTTAGCCTTTCAAAGCCGCCCAATGTTGCTAGTGTTTCTATCTTGCATTAGTTATGGTGGGTTACTCTTTGTACATTTGTACAAAAGCACACTTGTACCAGTTTTTTGGTTACACTTGCAACCACACTGGAAAGATGCCAAGTGAAAGCCATCCATGCCAGTAACGAACAGGGCACAGCTACTCTGCCAAATTCTACCAGCGAGTTTTTTTTTTTTTTTTGAGACAAGGTTTCTCTGTGTAGCCCTGGCTGTCCTGAAACTCATTCTGTAGACCAGGCTGGCCTCAAACCCAGAAATCCACTTGCCCTTGCCTCCCAAGTGCTGGGATTAAAGATGTGCGCCACCACTGCCCCGGCTACCAGTGAGTTTTATTTCTCCTTTCCCCAAACGAAGGTCTTCAGGCTCATCCTTCCTTACACTTTCTGTAGATCTTTTCTACTTTTACCTCTCCAATAGCCAGAACTTGTGGCATGGTGAATATTTTTAACTTTTCTAAAAACCTCAGTTCCAAAATGTGGGGTCTGAGTCTAGCCTGAGGTTGTTAGGGAGTTACCAACTCCCTAACTGTACCAGCCTCTGGAGGTGGCAGAGGTGGGAGGCTGGAGCCAGCTCCACTGCCATGGCCTTTATTTAATCACAAGATAGGTTTAGCTTCTATAGAGGGACTAATATAAGGGAGAAAAAAAGGAAAATGAATTTGGTGAATTGAATAAAAGTGGCTGCCCTAGGGTGCACAGGGAGTGGCACTTTTAGGAGGTGTGGCCTTGTTGAAGGAGGTGTTTTCCCTTCCTCCTTGCTTCAGGACTGTATCTGCCTATATACTGCCAGGCTTTCAGCCATGATGACAGACTAACCTCTGAGACTAGCAGCCAGCCCCCATTAAATGTTTGCTCTTATAAGAGTTGCTGTGGTCATGGTGTCACTTTACAGCATTCAAATAGTAACTGAGATGTGAATGTTTTTAAAGAGCTGGCCAAGTCAGGAAGGGTGGCATATACCTGCAATCCCAACATTTAGGAGGCTGAGATAGAATTGGGGTGGGGGTGAGGACAGTGTGGGTTAGTTGGTGAGACCCTGTCACAAGACAGAACAGAACAGAACAGAACAGAACAAAGTAAAAAAATCCCCAAACCAACAAAACAAAACAAAACAAAACAAAACAAAAAATAAACAAAAAGACCCCAAAACTCAAATCTCTCCCAAACTCCAAACCCTGAATCCAAAATCGACAACCAAAGCCTCAGGAGGCTAGCCATGTCGTCACCGTAGGAGAGCGCTGGGGACTGTCCATCTGCTTTCCGAAGTTGTCCCGCCAGCCAGTTGGCTTCCTTTCTAACACAGGACTGGGTATTACCTATTTCCCTGTTGTAATTTGTTTAAGTGTTGCAGTTGGCACAGTTAGCTGAGTTGTAGCTGTGTAGTGATTATCTGAGATCTGAGTGTGAATTTTAAAGTTGAAGTGTTAAATTTTTATAGGCATGCACAGTGCTCAAGATTTCAAAAGCTCTCATGTATATTTTCCAAATTGGAATGCAATTTCAAAGTATTTAAGTTTTGTATAAGATTTAGATTTTTGAATAAGACTTTGAGAAAAAGAATTTCTTTTTTCTGTTAGGTTTGAACTTTTTTTTTTTTTTTTTAAGATTGGCTGTGAAGATTCATTCATGATGTTGAGATGTTGATACTCAGGGAAATGCGTGTACGTTGTCTCTGTAACATTTACACTTAGAAGTTGTGCTGTATTTTAAATTTCAAGAAATTTTTTTGGTTATATTTTCTTCCAATGTTGCACATCGTAGTTTTCTAGACATATGGATACTGTTGGAATTTGCAAATGTAGAAGACAGGACTAATGCATCTTGTCTACTTTTAAAATTATTTTAAAATTAGTTAATTTAAGACTGGGCAAATGTCACTTACCTGGTTTATGTGTAGTTCAGATTGTGGCTCACTTTCTAAATTGACTTTAATGTTTGCTACAAAATAGCTGGCTGTATTTCCATTTTAAGAAGTTAGCTTGTAATATATTAAGGATTATAACCTTGTTGTATAGCATATCATTTAATAGTAAGCTAGCTGCTGTGGAGGTCGAAAGAGGAGAGAGAGAATGATCTGTGAGAGAAACCAGCTGATGGGGGGCAGGAGGTGTGGAGGAAGAGCACCTACAAGGCCTGCAAACCCAGCTTTTTCACTGTTTCCCACCCATGACCCCGTTTTTTTGCTAGAGAAATTTTTTGTGAACCTAGGAATATAGGCCTATAAGTTAGGTTTAAAAATCAAATGTTGACTGATAATAAATCACAAATTTAGCATGGATCAGCAAGATGACTTAGAAGGTAAAAGCCCTGGACACCAAGCTTGGTGATCCTGAGTTTGACTTTTGGAACTCACATGGTGGAAGGACTCCTGAAAGTTGTGTGCCTCTACACACACACACTCACACACATACACACCACACACACACACACACACACACACACACACACACACACACACAGACATATGCATGCTCAGGTACATGCATGCTCTCATATACACATGCTCACACATGCATAATAAATAAATGTATAAAAAGAGTTTTATTTTAAAATCATTATTTGATACATATAAATTTTCCATTTCTTAAAAAGGAAGACAAATCTGAATAATAAGATAAAGACGCTTATTTATTTTATCACAAGGAATTAAATGCTTGATGACCATTTGATATGGTAGGACCTAGACTATCTTCATTTTTTTTCCAAAATGTATTACTGTTGTGTGTGTGAAGCTATGATGTGTTTTGAGTACGGGTGTAATGTGTGTCAGTGCATGTGTAGATATTAGAGGACATCTTTCAGATGTCAGTTCTCTCCTTCAACTATGGTTTCTAGAGACTGAACATAGTTGTCATGCTTGCCCAGCAAGTCCATGTCTGTGGGAACTGGGCTCCAGGACGGGGTAAAGGAGGTAGAGTCACCAACCTGGGAAACAGACTCTGGAGCCTAACACTGAAGGGCAGATCTACTGTACTGCGAAGCAGTAAGTTTGTTTTAGACAGCCTTTGGACTGATTTGGAATTGGCAGGAGCTCTGGAGTATCCAACTATCTCACTGTCAGTATGGGGAGGTGCCAGGCTGCCCCCAGCACCCAAGGGGACTTCCATAAAGACAGTGGAAGCAGGCACCCCCCTGTTCCGGGCCCTTTCTGAGGTTCTACTAGTTTGCTAGAATCCTCTATTTTTTGTCACATGGAAAGCCAACAGACACTGGCACTATTGGGATTGTGTGGAAGCCTCCCCCATCATCCTCCAGGTCCCATCTAGGGGCCACAGTACTCATATGTCTACCCACGGATCCATCTCACTGGCCCATCTGAAGCATTTTTTCAGAAAACTGATTGATATTTTGATTTTATAGTTGAGAACACCACTTTTCTTTAAAAAGAACCCACACAGGAGGTTGCCACCCTTGTCAGTGGTAAAGTCACTAATGATCATTATTATAACATTATTTTTGTTGCTATTTCATAATCATAGTTTTGTTACCATCAGAATTGTTAATACCCGTGTTTTCTGATGGTCTTAGCCAAACTCTGCGAAAGGGTTGTTTGATTTCCAAAGACATCATGAGCCATGGTTAAGAACCACTGGCTTAGATTGTTTGCAGAGGGCACCTGTGAAGTCCTGTGGAATGGTAAACCTTGTTTGTTTTACTTTCTCAGTGCACCCTCTTCTGTGCCCTTCAGTGATGGTCAGGAGTTGGGAGAGCCCCCTGGCACATCACATATCTCTGAGTTGTCGTTAGTTTTTCCTTGGCTTGGTTGAAATGTCCCTGTTACTTCTTGGGAAGCCAGCGTATCACCTTGGTGGGAATGAACTTTTGACAAAGACACATTGTTCTGCAGTCAGTGCAAAGAAGTTGACATGGTTCCACTCCTATTCGTTTTTTTTTTTTTTTTTTTTTTGTACAACTGGAGAACCTGTGAAAACCTCTGAATACAGTTTTTATTTGGGAGCTAATAAAAAAAATGCCATAGGCTAGTTTGCCAATCTATTGCCTTTGGATATGACTTTTGTACTGGAGGTGCACAAAGTGGCCCTACAAAAGTTAATTAGGAGCTGACAATGACTTTGTCTTTTGAATGTTCAAACATGGAAATTTATTTGCACAGCTAATTGTTCGGAAGGCTCTCCAGCTCTTTTCCGTATCTGCCAACTTTTCCCACCAGTTTCTTTCCCTGGCAGTACAAGTGTTTGGGGAGCTGTATGGTATGTTCTCTAGAATGTATGACCTCTCATTCCCCTTTGTCCAAGCCCATCGGTATTGTTCAGGTTGGTGGTGGAAGCCTCAGTAGGAGCCCCTCTCCTCAGTTTTAATTGGTTGTATGCATTAGCAGCAAGGCGAAGTTATTTCACATCAAAGTGACTTTTTTGGGGGAAGTGGCAAATTCAGTTTTGTAGGAGCAGCTGTTGTGTGCAGAATTTGTTGCGAGGTTGCTGAGAAGTGAAAGCTTGCGATACTTGGGTCTAAATCCCTAGTTTATAAAAGAGGCAAGCTGCAAATAAACTAGGGTATTGAAATATGAAAAATATTTTTGTAAATATGCGTTTGAAAATCTAGGCTCCCTCGTTTTACATCTTAGCCGAAATCTTTCCAAAACTGCCATGATTTGGCACAGGCAGGCGTCCTTTAATTTAGAAGTCAATGACAATATGCTAAAAAACAAAATATAACTTAGGAGAGAAGGTGGAAGGGGGAAGATGGTGGTAACTAATTTGAGGAGGAGCCAGGGCTTCGCACCTGCTCCCTTCCCTGGGGCTCCTCCCACTGCGTGGTTTGGCTTTTGACGCCTTTCTGAGCTCTAGCTCAGGGTGCAGCAGAAATGTCTCCCGTATTTTGTGATTTGGCTCTCTCTCTGTATTTTTGTATTATTCCTGTTATTATTTTCAGTGCTAGAGATGAACACTGGGTGCTCTTTAACTATACCCACAGCATCTCTCTACTTTAAATTTTTGGGGCCTTCTATGCTGTTTTTTCTTAGCCCTTGTATTTCTTCAGTTCTTTCTCTTAGCAAGTCCATGAACTGAGGGGGAACTGGGTTTTTGTTTTTGTTTTTTTTTTTTTCCTAATGACGTCATCATGACCTGAAAACAAGACCTGACATGTTGATCAATTTTCACTCTTTTAAATGTTGGTTTATTTTAACATTTCACTTATTCTATTCATGGATGTCAGACATGTATGTGTGCATATGTCTGTGCAGGGATTTTTCCCATGCTCCCATATGGAGACCAGAGTTCAATGTTAGGTGTCTTTTTTACTGCTCTCCACCTTATCTCTTGAGACAGGGTTTTGTTAAGCTCACCATTCTGTTTAGACTCGCTGTGTTTCTGCTTCTGCAGCACTGGGGTCACACACTTATTCTGTCATGTCCCTGGCTGCTGGGGATACAAGCACAGGCCCTCATGTTTGTTTGCCAAGCATTTAGCACACTATCACTGTAACTAAGATAAGTATTCATTTCATGAGAGAATCTGTGAATGACTCGATGTTGGGTAGCTACCGCAAGACCAAGCCAGGGACTCATATCCGTAGCCTCAAAGTCCAAATACTTCCATGGTCAGACAGCCAATGTAAATGCCTGAAGCAGACCATGAATTGGTCTGTAGTCTTCTGGGTAACTAGACAGGACATCCTGGATAGGAGCCTACAGAGTGGATGGTGACTTGTCTCCTTCTATGGGAGCTGGTTCTTCTAGTACTAGGTGTGGTGGGCCTGGGCTTCGGTGAACTTAAGTTTCCTGGGTCTTATGAAGGAGAAAGGAAGAAGAAGAGAGGTCTGAGGATGGGTTGGCAGTAGCTTTACAATAGAGGAAGAGGGGTTCCAGACTGAGACATGTTTTGGGAGAAAAGTTTGGTGGCTGTGCATTGTTTTCAGATGCGAAGCTAGCCAGGCGTGTGGCGCATGCATGTACCCCCACCACTTGGAAGGCTGACATAGGACTTTTGTGAGTTTGAGGCCAGCCTGGGCTACATAGGAAGACCTTGTCCCACAAACAAATAGGCAAATGACAAAAAAGAGGCCAAGTAACCATCTGTACAAGAGCTACGTGAAGCAGGCGCTGGGGATAGCATAGAGGTAGAAGCCCTTCTTTAATATCTAGCAATAATTTTTACAAGTTCCAAGAGAGGCATGGATCGGAAGAACAGAGTTTTAGCATGTGTACTATTCTTACTGTAAGTGTTCCTGCAACTGACGGAGCTGGTGACTGGAGGGCGGCGGGGTCATGGGACAAAGGCAGACTGAGCTGGGGAGTGGGAGGTGAGAAAAAAGTCAGAGGATGGAGACCCTGCCCTTGAAGAATTACAAACAGTAAGAAAAGAGGTCAGAGGAGAATACCATGAAGATGAAGGAGGTGGGGCAAGGGTCTACTCCACTGACGCAGCTCCTCTTCCTAGATGACGGCTGAGAGTTCTGAGGTGGAGGAGGTGAGCAACGGATGGTGAGAGTTTGTTAGCATACACAGGAGGCCATGGGCCCAGCCGGGAGTGTGGGTGGGACAGGGCTTTTGCTTTGGGGTAGACATATGTAGGATGCATTTATAGCTCCACTTTAGACATAAATTTTATTAGCAGGTGCCAAGGGAATGTCCTCAGAGAGACAGTTTTGCTTGCCTTCTTCTGGGTTGACAGTTCAACCAAACCCTCAGGCATTTGTGGAACCTTGACTAGGAGGCTGTAGACTGAGGGGAATCCAGGGGCTTCGCTGCTTAGTATTTGACGTTGACTGGAGCTCTGATTCCTGCCTACAGAGTTCTGAGAGCCTTCCAGTAAGTGTGGTTGTAGCGTTCTATCCAGTCATTAAACATAACATAAACAAATCAGTCATCAAACAGCAGAAGCGATGGTGAACTGCCGCCATCATTCAGTCGTGTCTTTGGGTTGTGAGAATATCTAACTGTACAAGTACTGCTGTAACTAAAAATGTGTATTTTTACCTCTATTTATTTATTTATTTATTTATTTTTGTCTCCATCAGTGCATTTCACTCTGAGGTCTTTTCAGAGCATCTCATAATAAGTCAACAAACCTATTTCAAATGTGTTTGTTACTAAGCAACGGTTACTAAGAGCGCCTGTAATTAAGATGAAAGTTGCAAGGATACGATGCTTAAATGCAGCACTCTTTCCCCACCCCTATTTAGTTACAACTCAAGAGGGGTGGGCATGGCAAAGTTAAAGGGGATGTTCTGCTGAGATCTCCCAGTGCATGTCGTCCTCAGCCTCTCAGGCAGTGTGCGTGTGTGTCAGATCTTTTTTCCTGTATCTGGAAGGCACATGCCAGGTATGAGCAGGTAGCACCTGGGCCAGAGGCAGCTGCACCACACAGCTGTGCAACCTGAGTGCGCCGTGGTGATGAGAGCTGTGCTGCCCAGCATATGAGGCTGTGGGAGGGATGACGGGCACACATGCCACGTGAAACCAGCAACTTCCTGTGCAGTTGGGACTGACCTAGATTAAGCATGGATGTAGGCCTGCTGTGTACTTTCTTGAACAATGCAGTTTCTTTTTCTTTTGGGGATTTGTAAAGGAAGACTGAGATGAGTTTTTTCCTATTCATCGTGCCTGGCTCATGGCAGGCATTTAACAAATGCTTCTCTTTGCCTTCTCATTCGATTTTATTCTAGAGGCAAGGTGGAGGGGGGGGGGCTTTCGGTTTCCGTGGCAACCTGTTGTCGACTGACCTCCTTTTAGACCTGTTATTAGATGCCCAATCCAGCAGTCCAGAAGGCCAGGCCTCACCCAATGGAGGCCTTTGTAAGATAGAAAATTCAGGGGTATCATCAAGCAGTAACTGAGGGACCATTCAGGTGTCTGAGGACATCCAGCTGCCTGTGCTTGTGTAGAATGGATTTTGTTCCTAACAGGTCTTCTCCAATAGACCTTGTTTTATTTGGACTCTTTGCTTTAAGCTGTGCAATTTTGAGCAGGACATGACTGCTTTGACTTTTATGTGACACAGTGTGTGTGTGTGTGTGTGTGTGTGTGTGTGTGTGATGCATGCATGTGGATATGTTGTTCCTGTGTGAAAATGTATGCATTCACGCTTGTTTGCAGAAGCCCAAGGTTGTCTTTCTGTTCCCCCACAGTCACCCTCTACCTTATTCAATGAGGCAGAAAGTTGCAGCTGTACCCAGAACTTGCTGTTACGACTAGCTGTCTCTGCCCTCTGAGTGATGGAATTTCAGGCAGGTTACCATGCCTACTCAGTGTCTGTGTGAGTTCCCGTGATCCAGACCCCAGTCCTTATGCTCGATGGGTATTCAGCAAGTGCTTTATTCTTCATCTTCCCACCCCTGGCTGTGAACTTTATTTCCTCCTGTTAATGTGCTGTGAATCAGGTGATAGAGCTGTCCTAAGAACTAGATATGAAAGAATATACGGGAAGGTACATATTCTGTCTACTTAGTAGATATTTCCCAAGTAGCTTGTGTATGTCAAGGCCTGCTCTAGTTTTATAATATTTCACCCAGAGCTAATGAATAGCTCTATCAAATTATTCTAAATGGCAGTTTAATATTCCACCATATAGATAGTGCATAATTGATCTAACTATCTCCCAGTTAACGGAAAATTTTGCAGACAGTGCATGTCAGGATTTTTTTTTGATATCTTTATCCTTTATCCTACGTGAATGCTTTCTGGGGGAGAACTGGAAGAGATTTTGCCAGGCACAAAGAGTCAATAGCGACTTGCCTTCTGAAACAAGATACATGAAAAAGACCCATGTGGACACAGCTTTGTTCATTCTTCAAACTTTACTGATTTCCTAGATGAAAACCAGAATTTAATTGTTTAGCCTATTTAAGACCTTCTTTTTATGGCTTTGGGAATTTTTACTTCGTTCGTGATTAGACTTTTCACCCCTCCACTCTCCCTTCTCAGGAACATCACTGTCTTATTGATTTGAAGGGACATATGCACGCATATATGTGTATACATACATGTGTATGAAATATGTACTACTTCATTTTATTATCTTGTTTTCCATTGAGCCAGTAGGCTGGACAATTAGCAACTTCTCACAGAGGAAGCGAGAGTTACATGGGCTTAGTTATACTCACTTGGCCAGTTTGTGATGGGACATGGTTAGTAGCTCCTGTGATCCAGTCTGCTTTTGTTGGTACTGAGAGGGTTATGTAGAAGGCTCAGCCAGCTACGAAGGCTGGGTTAGCTCTGGGGAAGCTGGATGTCTTGAAGCAGTATCTATATGTTACAGGGATACCCAAGGGGACAGTGCTTAGCACAGGGGTACAGGCCCTGTTATTTCAAGGCCAACAGCTCTTTTCATGAACCCTGCAGAAGTTACCTAATCCTGGGAAAAAGCAAAGTCACTGAGGGCTTGAGGGTTGTGACTGGGTCTTTGTTCCTTACAGCATGGATACAAAGGCAATGGAGAGGAAGAGTCTCTATAGGGTGCCACCTGTCTGTCTTACAAGGGCACAAGCATGCTTTAAAGACTAGAGAATGCTCTATTCCTAAGATTCACAAAGGTTCTGCTGTATTGAATTTGATTAATTATATTTTTCTGATAGAATAATTATCATTCCATCTTCCCATACAAATGAATGCAAAGGACACCCCCTTTCTTCCCCAAATGGTCTTACTTTAACTTCTTGCTTTGTCCAACTGAAGTCCTATCACAAACTGACCAAGTGGCCATCACTATCCCATGTGCCTCTTGCTTCCTCTGTGAGTAATGTCTAATGTTCAACCTTTTTTTTTTTTTAAACAGTGTTTCTCTGTACAGCACTGGCTGTCCTGGAACTTACTCTATAGACCAGGCTGGCCTCAAACTCAGAAATCCGCCTGCCTCTACCTCCTGAATGTTGGAATTAAAGGTGTCCACCACTGTCTAGCTATGTCCAACTTATTGACTCAATGAACGATAAGATAATGAAATGAAAAAGTACATAAGCATTTCATATACATGTGGGTGTACACATACATGGGTGTGTGTGTGTGCGTGTGCATGCACAAACACACATGTGCATGCATATACCTTCAAATAACTAAGGGAGCGATGTGCCTGAGAGCAGAGAGTGGAG
>JADRCD010207408.1:10605-20925 GCA_019843815.1 Montemys delectorum
GATAGAGGGCTCAATCCTCCTTTGTGTTGTTCAAGTGCCTGCAGATGAGAGAGGTGTAAGTCTTTCCTTATAACAGACAGAGATTTCTTCCGAGCCTCATAACTGCTGAAATAACTTGTAAGCGAAGTCTGATTCTGAAGTGCTTTCCCTCCACATAGTCTTGAAAATCATCACTTTGCACAAGGCTATTTGGTTCCAGTTTAAAAATAGTTTCTCAACTCCTACAACTATGAAGTCTTAGGTGGCCAACTTCTTCTGGAAGAATTTCATGTAATGTACCAAAGTCGATGTCCTTAAGACTCTTAGAACCAATGAGACTGGACCTTCGAAAAAAATTCATAACAGAGCTTAATATAATTTTTAATATATCACAATATATCACAATGTATTATTATTATTGTCTTAGGGCTTTTTCTGCTGTGAACAGACATCACGATCAAAGGCAAGTCTTATAAATGCCAACATTTAATTGGGGTTGGCTTACAGGTTCAGAGGTCCAGTCCATAATCATCAAGGCAGGAAGTATGGCAGTGTCCAGGCAGGCATGGCACAGGAGCTGAGAGTTCTACATCATCATCTAAAAGCCACTGCCAGAATACTGGCTCCCAGGCAGCTAGGACAAGGGTATTAAAGTTCATGCCTACAAGGCCACACCTATTCTAACAAGGCCACACCTCCCAACAGTGCCATCCCCTGGGCTAAGCATATACAAACCATCACAATTATTATTTTCTTTCTTTTTTTTGCTCCTTAAGTTTTCAGTCATTGTATATGCTTTTCCTTATATTGGTCTTATAAGACCTATGCAAAATAAGCATTTTCTCCCATCATTGATTCATTATTGAGTCCTGTTAGGTACCAGACACAGCCTAAGGGTTGATTACAAATATCTCTAACTTAAAAGACAAAGAAAAGAATCTTAGACTAACTTATTTGCTTAAAGGTGACAACTTATAAGTGCAGAAAGAGAATCAAGTCTAGAACAGTTCTGTAAAGTGGTCTCCAAGGATATTTTTTTTTTTGTAGGTAAGAAGAAATAACTGCTGAGGTATTTCATAAAGTGTTTGAGGTTTCTGAGTTCCTTAGTAGTGAGGCAGTTTCTATGTGTAATTCAAGCTAAAGAGACATTTCACATTGTCTGTGTGGAACTAAAACACAGGTATGTGAGGACCATGGTTGCTTCCCTGCTCTGTGTTGTAGGTCCTTACACATCATGTCCATTGCGCTAATTAACAGACTCTGCAACTCCCGCTCATTATTTCTCTTCATTGATGTGGACCATTTAGGAATTCTTGTTCTCACCTAGAGTGTTTGTCGAGCTCATCTTTGAAGACCCTTGTAAATGATGCTGTGGATTGTGAAAATTCTGGGGTAGAGACTGGAGCTTCTATAGGCAGGCCCTCTGATGCTTTGCTATGTGATTCAGTGGTAAACTCCTTTTACATAAGCTTCCATTCAGATCCAAATGAAAACGATTTCTAGATCATATTCTATTTAGGTGGCCCTTCTTTTGAAGGCACTTGATTTGTGGAATGATTTTTGGAGATTTTGCAGAATATATTTCATTTTCTGATTAAGTTACAGAAGAAAGTATAAAATATTTTGTTTAATATTTTCTAATAATTTTAATCCTGAAGTTACCGTGCACTCAATACGTGGGTATTACTTAATAGCTTCCCTTTGTAGTTGATATCCACTCCACTATGCTTTTTCAATAGGCAATTTATTCAAGGCTTAGTAGAATGGACTTACTGCTTAAGGCATGTTAAATGACATAGTAAAAATGTCCTTCAAACAGAGAACTTTACAAAAATCCCTTTTATGATTTAATGGGAGTTTCTCAAGTCTCTGCTTTTTTAATGTGCAAATGTATCAAGAACAGCTTGGGTAATGTGATTTACATCCAGTTCTTCCATTAGGAATCAAGGGAGTCTTTTATTTCTTTCTAAACTAGGTCACTACTCCTGAGATTCTTAAAATGGTAAGAGAACAAATGAAAATGTGGTTTCTCCTTAAAGTGATGGAGCAGTATTAGAGTGGACCAGACAGTTACAACAAAAGACAGGATCTTCCTTAACTTGAATATATGGAATTTCAAGTAGTTTGACTGGTATCTGAAAGCTGAAAAAAATATCACTGACTCAAAATGAAAAATCCAGGTAGGGCCATTTAGCTGAGCTGTAAATTTAAAAAAAGTGACTGTTTGGGTTTTTAAATCATGTTTCAAGTAGAAATCATCTTTCCACTCTATGGCAAAGAGAAGATATGGGAGGGGAGGAAGTACACCAAATGCTTTGGTTTCAGCACCAGCACCTTCTCTGTCACACTTCTGTGCCTCACTTCTGCTTCTACCTAAGTAATGCCTACCTTACTGCACAACCCAGGCCTGTGCAATGTGGGGCTCAGATTTTTCCAAGCCAGCTTCATTCCTAAGAGAACAGTGTACTTCCCACAATAACATCTAAGACATTCTGATGTTAAAATTTGTTTGAATATGTTTTGTAAGTATTGACAGATAAATGACTGAGATTATGGCTATAAACATTTGTCTTATAACAAAGGCAACTACTTAATCTGTGATCTATATTTTAATATTGGAAATTCAAATACAAATAATTTCCTATTTAAAAGGTAGAAGTTTCTTTCAGACACAGACTTGAGCAAATGGAAATCTGAAAACAGAAAAACTACAGAAAACATACTTTATTATGAAGGAATTAAACTTGTCTCTCTGAACCAAAGTTTTCCTTCTTGAAAAGAAATTATTACTGAAGGGATTTGAATATAATTATCAGAGGGCTTTGTTTTATTTTTAATTGAGTGTTTGCTTGGTTTGTCTTTTATTTGTTTTACTTTTGGTTTTTGATTTTCTTTTTGAGACAGGTACTTATGCTATAGTCCTGGCAGGTCTGAAATTTATTATGTAGTCCAGGATGGCATGGACCTCTTAACAATCCCTCTGCTTTAATTTCCTGAGTGCTGAGATGACAGGCATCCCTCTTTGTCCAGCTTTGGTTAGGTTTAAACCCACAGGAAGCTGCCTTTGGGTGTGAGCTGCAGGAAGACAGCTGTGTGACATCAGAAGCACCATCAGCTCTTAGGATGAGTGGGAACTGCACGTGAGAGAGTGTGAAGAATGGTGAGCTTCCTGCTTGACCTCTCAGTAGCCCTTCTCACGACCTGCTTCTTCACTTCACTTGATTTCTTGAAGATCCTATTGGAAGCAGAGTGTATAGTTAAACTGCCTTCTGAGTTAACTAAAACAATGTATTGAGTCTAGGAAGCTTTGCTATATTTGCACCAAAGTAATGGTTTTGTACATGACATACAAAGTGGTTTTGGAAGTGAACAACTCTAGGAAAGACATAGGTCACTAAGCTAAAATTCATAAATACATAAATGAATGTTTAATATATATCAGCTCTAGCAAACTTTTTCTACAGCCTACTCTCCCCTAACTACACAAAGTCTATGAAAGAGAGGAAAATCAACTATAATTTAGTTCCATATACAATATTCCAGAAAAGATGAGTGTCCCCACACAAGTGAGAAAACATGTAGTCATGTATAAAATACATGTTCTCTTCATATTTGCAGTTTGTCATAGGTACATTTGTATCTACAACCATGTGTCTAGACATAGTTTGGTCTTGTGTGCATATATCTGTGATGTCTTGTACCAAAATCAGCTGTTTTCAGTTCTTTGGTTGATTTAGATGTCTAGTCTCTCCAAAGTGAGACTGGTTTCTCTAGTTCGGAAATTAAACCAATGCACAATTGTTTATTACTGGTTGGTTGGCATCTGCTTTCAGAGGTAAAGCACTATCTTGTGAATGTTATTTTTCCTAAAAGAATCTCTCTCCTTCCTACCCCCTCCATATCATGCTGTTCTTTCTTGCTTATGCATTTCTCCAGGCTCCCTTCCAGGCCACATTGCTATTCTTCACTCTTACCAAAAAGATCAGTTCATTTTTTTATAATGGTTTTGCTCTCACTCTGCTGAGAAATAACCAGTGTTTCTGTGTGTAAAAGCAAAATTGCCCCATTTCCTGTTTTTCTTCCCTCCTTGGCCAAGCCATATTTGGTTGCATCATTTTCCTGTGTGCACAAACCGGTTTTAAGGCCTTCCATCTCCTAGACTGAAGTCCTTGGAGCACACATCACTAGTTTGTACCTTGCCTTTGTTTGCCTAGTTGCCATTTTCAGAGGATACATTCTGAAGACGCTTCTAATGCAGACATGGGCGTGTTTGATATGGAAGAAAAGCATTGTGTGATGCCAGCATCCCACAGAGCAAACACGAAAGGACATTTTTATTTTTCTCTGTGCTAAATGCTCTACCCCTTCAGAAAGCCCTGATTCTGAGGGGCCTTGAGTAAGAAATGCAATGGGGGCTGTTGTATAGCTACTCACTATAAATAGCTTTAGCTGCCTCTGAAGATGTACATTTCTTAGATAAGTCCTTTTGTTTTACCTACCTCAAAATACAAGCAGTCTCTAACCAGTGCTAAATTTAGTCTCTTCCAATTCTAGTAAAAGAGACAGTTGTTTTCAACATTCTTATCTGCTTTACATTTTTGACACAAGTCCTTTTAATTTTGTCAAGATAATGAATATTTTAAAATAGCGATTAATAACACTTCATTACTCTGTCCCTTTTAGCACTTCACTTCTAAACTTGTCCAAAGATCTGCTGTTCTGTTCACATTATGAAGGGACATTTCTTTTTGTTCTTCTGTCAACCAAGGAGGCAGAGATGCTCAGAAATGTGGTTGTGTCTAGTTCATTCTCTACTAACAGTTCAGACCTCTGGAGACCCAACTTCAGTTAAAACATCTTGAGATTTGTCATGGTCTATTTTCATGGTCCATAGCCTTAAAGCAGAAACTCAAAATAAGAAAAGAGCAGCTATATCCAGGTAGAAGTCAGGATATCTGGTAAGCAGTTTTCTTCCTTCCTTCCTTTCTTCCTTTCTTTCTCTTTCTTTCTTTCTTTCTTTCTTTCTTTCTTTCTTTCTTTCTTTCTTTCTTTCTTTCTTCCTTGCGTCCTTCCTCCCTTCTATCCTAAAATAAATTCTCCCTTTGCTTCAGTTTGTATATAAGTGTGTGTGTATATGTATATGGTCATATGCATACGTTTGTGTGTGTGTGTGTGTGTGTGTGTGTGTGTGTGTGTGTGTGCAGATATCCTGTATCGCTATCTTATGTAGACATGAACATAGGTCTACTAACTCTAGACAGGAAATCAATGACAGGTCAAAGTACAGAAACCAAGAACACCCAACTTGGTGAGCCAATGAGTTTTATTGGTTAAAGTGGCAAACATTAATAAGTTTATATAAAGTTATATAAGGAGCAGAAAAGACTCAAAGTCAGCTACCTTACTAATAGCCCACTAAACATGGGCAGAAAATGTTTTATGAAAGCTTGAAACCTGGAACACAAAGCACAGCATACACAAACCTTAACAAGTTGAAGGGCAGGTGTCCTTTGCCAGTGGTTCAATTGGTCTGAGCCTCTTCCAGGTAGTCTAACAGGTTTTTGTGACTTCTAGATAGCTCAGCTACTCTTTATTTCTTTCAGGCTGTTCATCTTGTCTTTGCTTTTTCCAGGCTCCTTGGTCGTGCTTCTGCCAAGCAGCTCAGCTGGTCTAGGAGTGTCTCCTAGCTGTCCCTTGAGGTGGAAGGGATAAGTGGATGGGGTAAATACGGGGATAGAATGATTTACCTCTCCTTAAAGGATTCTTTTGATGTTTTCCATGAAGATGTCCTATATCTTAAAGAGTTTCCCTCCAAAATGAGACGTTTTAACTTTGGAGAAAATTGCTACACAACAGCATGCAGGCATGTACTTATGCTCTAGAGGTGAACCCCTGGTGACATTTGTCAGGACCCTTGAACTTCAGTTTTGTGAGACTGGGTCTTGAATTGTCCTGTGGCTTTCCATTTATATTTGCATGTGGTTTTATATATGCATTTGTTTTCTAGATTTTCTTTTCTCTAGGTGAATATGACATCTGGAAGTATAGGATTTTGTACATTAGACCTAGAAGCCTAAGAATATTTTTTTTACTGTGATACTTTAAATAATTTCTATAGATGAATGAAGGGTGGTGAGACTACACTTTGGGAGAGAGATGGAAACTTTGCTTAATAATAGAACACAAATTTTCTCTCTGGTGACTATCTAAGGCAGGATCAGCCAGGAGTGCACAGAGTGCAGAAGTGGCAGAGAAGCTGGGACAGGGTCCTTCCTGCCTCCATCTGCACTCAGGAGGTGGAGCTGTTTTGAAGCCCTCTGTAAACAGGTCTTGCCAGGAGAGAGCTGGTCTCCCAGAGACTAACACAGGCTTGCAGACCCAAAGGACGAACAAACTCCAGCCAGAGATAGCAAGAACATCTAACACCAGAGATTACTAGATGATGAAAGGCAAATGCAAGAATCTTACCAACAGAAATCAAGACTCCTTGGCATCAACAGAACCCAGTACTCCCACCATAGCAAATCCTGGATACCCCAATACACCCAAAAAGCAAGATTTGGCTTTAAAATCATATCTCATGATGCTGATAGAGGATTTAAAGGAGGACATAAATAACTCTCTTAAAGAAATACAAGAGAACACAGGTAAAGAGGTAGAAGCCCTTAAAGAGGAAACACAAAAATCACTTAAATAATTATAGGAAAACACAACCAAACAAGTGAAGGAATTGAACAAAACCATCCAGGATGTAAAAATGGAAGTAGAAACAATAAAGAAATCACAAAGGGAGATGACTGTGGAGATAGAAAACCTAGGAAAGAAGTCAGGAGCCATAGATACGAGCATCACAAACAGAGTACAAGAGATAGAAAAGAGAATCTCAGGTGCAGAAGATACCATAGAAAACAGTGACACAACAATCAAAGAAAATGCAAAGTGCAAAAAGATCCTAAGCCAAAACATCTAGGAAATCCAGGATACAGAGAAGACCAAACCTAAGGATAATAGATACAGAAGAGAGTGAAGATTTCCAATTTAAAAGGCTAGTAAATAACTTCAACAAAATTATAGAAGAGAGCTTCCCTAACCCAAAGAAAGAGATGCCCATGAACATACAAGAAGCCTACAGAACTCCAAGTAGTTTGGACTAGAAAAGAAATTCCTCCCATCACATAATAATCAAAACACCAAATGTACAAAACAAAGAAAGAATATTAAAATCAGTAAGGGAAAAAGGCCAAGTAATATATAAAGGCAGAACTATTAGAATTATATCAGACTTCTCACCACAGACTATAAAAGCCAGAGGATCCTGGGCTGATGTTATACAGACCCTAAGAGAACACAAATGGTAGCCTAGGTTACTATATCCAGCAAAACTCTAAATTACCATAGATGGAGAAACCAAGGTGTTCCATGACAAAACCAAATTTACACAATATCTTTCCACAAACCCAGCCCTTTAAAGGATAATAAATGGAAAACTCCAACACAAGGGGGGAAACTACACCCAAGAAAAAGCAAGAAAGTAATCTTCCAACAAGACTAAAAGAAGATAGACACATGAACAGAATTCCAACTCTAACAGAAAAAAATAAAAAGGAAACAACAATTTCTTTTTCTTAATATCTATTAATATCAATGGACTCAATTCCTGAATAAAAAGACATAGACTAACAGACTGGTTATATAAATAGGACCCAACATTTTGCTGCATACAAGAAACCCACCTCAGTGACAAAGGCAGATACTATCTCAGAGTAAAAGGCTGGAAAAAATTTTTCCAAGCAAATGGTCCCAAGAAAAAAGCTGGAGTAACCATTCTAATACAGAATAAAACCAACTTTCAACCTAAAGTGATCAAAAAAGATAAGGAAGGACACTTCATACTCATCAAAGGTAAAATCTACCAAGATGAACTCTCGATTCTGAACATTTATGTTCCAAATGCAAGGGCATCTTACATTCATAAAAGCAACTTTACTAACGCTCAAAGCACACATTGCACCTCACACAATAATAGTGGCAGACTTTAATACCCTACTCTCATCAATGGACAGATAATAGAAGCAGAAACTAAACAGAGATGAAGTGAAAGTAACAGAAGTTATGAAACAAATGGATTTAACAGGTATCTATAGAACACTTTATCCAAAAACAAAAGGACATACCTTCTTCTCAGCACCTCATGGTTCCTTCTCCAAAGTTGACCATAAAATCAATTGCAAAACAGGCTTCAACAGATACAAGAAGACTGAAATAATCCCATGCATCCTATTAGATCACCATGGACTAAAGCTAGTTCTCAATAACAACATAAACAATAGAAATCTCACATACATGTAGAAGCTAAACAACACTCTACTCGATAACTTGGTCAAGGAAGAAATAAAGAAAGAAATTAAAGGCTTTTTAGAGTTTAATGAAAATGAAGCCACAACATACCCAATCTTATATGACACAATGAAAGCAGTCATAAGAGGAAAACTCATATCTCTGAGTGCCTCCAAAAAGAAACTGGAGAGAGCATACCCTAGCAGCTTGACATCACATCTGAAAGCTGTAGAGCAAATTCGCCCAAGAGGAGTCGAAGACAGGAAATAATCAAACTCAGAGCTGAAATCAACCAAGTGGAAACAAAAGAACTATACAAAGAATCAACCAAAGCAGGAGCTGGTTCTTTGAGAAAATCAACAAAACAGATAAACCTGTAGCCTCAACAAAACTCGAAAACCTGAATGAAATGGACAATTTTCTAGACAGATGCCAGGTACCAAAGGTAAATCAAGATCAGATAAATGATCTAAACAGTCCCATATCCCTTAAAGAAATAGAAACAGTCATTAATAGTCTCCCAACCAAAAAATGCCCAGGATCAGATAGTGCAGAGTTCTATCAGACCTTCAAAGAAGACTAATACTCCTCTAACTATTCCACAAATTAGAAACAGAAGTTTCTCTATCCAATTCATTCTATGAAGTCACAATTATTAAACCACAAAAAGACCCAAGAAAGAAAGATAACTTCAAACCAATGTCTTTTATGAATATCGACGGAAAAATACTCAATAAAATTCTCACAAATCAAATTCAAGAAAACGTCAAAATGATCCTCCATCATGATCAAGTAGACTTCATCCTAGGGATGCAGGGATGGTTAAATATATGGAAATTCATGAATGTAATCCACTATACAAAAACTCAAAGAAAAAAAAACGTTCGATCATCTCATTAGATGCTGAGAAAGCATTTGAAAAAATCTAAAACCTCTTCATGATCTTGGAAAGAACAGGAAATCAAAGCCCATATCTAAACATAGGAAAAGCAATATACAGCAAACCAGTAGCCAATATCAAACTAAATGGAGAAAAACTTGAAGCAATCCCATTAAAATCAGGGACTAGACAAGGCTGCCCACTCACTTCCTACATATTCAATATAGTACTTGAAGTCCTAGCCAGAACATTTAGACAATAAAAGAAAGTGAAAGGGATATAAATTGGAATGGAAGAAGTAAAAATCACTATTTGCAGATGATATGCTAGTATACTTAAATGACCCCAAAAATTGCACCAGAGAACTCCTAAACCTGATAAACAACATCAGCAAAGTAGCTAGATATAAAATTAACTCAAACAAATCAGTGGCCTTCCTCTACACAAAGGATAAACAGGCTGAGAAAGAAATTTAGGAAACAACACCCTTCACAATAGTCACAAATAATATAATATACCTGGGTGTGACTATAAATAAGCAAGTGAACGATTTGTATGACAAGAAGTTCAAGTCTCTGAAGAAAGAAATCAAAGATCTCAGAAGATGGAACCATCCAGTGGAAAAAAGACAGCATTTTCAACAAATGGTGCTGGCTCAACTGGCAGTTAGCATGTAGAAGAATGCAAATCGATCCATTCTTATCTCCTTGTATAAAGCTCAAGTCCAAGTGGATCAAGAACTGCCACATAAAACCGGATACACTGAAACCAATAGAAAAGAAAGTGGGGAAGAGCCTCGAGCACATAGGCACAGGGGAAAATTTCCTGAAGAAAACACCAATAACTTATGCTCTAAGATCAAGAATTGACAAATGGGACCTCATAAAATTACAAAGCTTCTGTAAGGCAAAAGACTGTCAATAGACTAAAACAGCAGCTAACAGATTGGGAAAAAGATCTTTACCAATCCTACATCTGATAGAAGACTAATATCTATTATATACAAAGAACTCAAGAAGTTAGACTCTAGAAAACCAAATAATCCTATTAAAAATGGGGTACAGTGGTAAACAAAGAATTCTCAGCTGAGGAATACCAAATGTCTGAGAAGCACTTAAAGAAGT
>JADRCD010207411.1:0-14233 GCA_019843815.1 Montemys delectorum
CTCTGGATGGTTTGCAAGCTCAGAGCCCAACAAAAACGTGACAAGGTAGTAATTGCCCAAGCACTTGCTGCGCTAGAGCAAGGAGCCTCTCCCGATATTTGGCTCAGCATGTTAAGAACAAAATAAACACTCAAAGGCTAATGGTCAGTGAGACTTAGCTCTTGTACCCCATGGGGACTTATCCCATTGCACAGGGGAGAGTGAGTCAAACTGCCATAAGTCCTCGAGGCCCTCTGCCTTTGGCCCCTACAATGGGATTAGGCTGATGCCATAAACCAGGAGCACACCAATGAGTAGTGATCCAAAGGATCCCACCAATCTCTTGGTGCTGGTAATGGACAGCACATCAGCTAGCCTAAGACATGGGGCATTGGCCAGAGCCTATCATATAAAACAAAAAGGGGGAGATGTAGAGAGCTGCGCCCGAGCTGGCTCAGTTGCGCTGGCTCAGTCACCATTACAACATGGCGCCGGCATCCGGTGTCTTCTCTCTGTAAGCAAGTAGTCTGTGCATGTGCTAGGGCCAGAGCGCACCAAGTCACAGCCTATCCCGAGGCATCACATGGGGTAATGGGCAAGCAGCCAATCAGAAATGAACACGCCCCTTCAGGGTGTATATAAGCAGTGCCTTTCCAGAGTTCACTCTCTCCTTGCCACATGGTAATAAAGGTTTGCTGCAGAAGGATCCTGGTGTTCTGTGTGCTTTCTTGCTGGCGAGAAAATAGCACAGGCCACAGTACTTCACATAAGTGATCCCCAAAATTTTACCAGAGAACACCTACAGCCAATAAACAACTTCAGCACTGTGCCTCAATATAAAATTAACTCAAAGTAATCAGTAGCCCTCCTTTATATAAATAAGAAACAGCCTGAGAAAGAAATTAGAGAAGCAACACCTTTTACAATAGACATGAATAATATAAAATATCTTGGTGTAACTCTAACCAAGCAAGTGAAAAATCTGTATGACAAGAATTTCAAGGCCACGAGGAAAAAAAATTAAGTGATATCAGAACATGCTTACGGATAGTGAGAATGGCATCTTAACAAAAGCAATCTACAGATTCAATGCCATCGGCAAGATGTTTAACAGTGGAAATGTGGAACTTGAAGAGACTAACTCTAGTAGTCAAGTAAGAACCCCAAGGATAAGGACAGCAGCCCAGTCACAATGACAAAACTTTAGACCCAAACTTTGTCTGCCTAATAGAAATGCAGGGAGAAAGCTGAAGCAGAGATGAAAGAATAGCCAATCAATATCTGGCACTACTTGAATCCCACCCCATGCTATTCTCTGATATTATTAGCCAGACAGGAGCTTGTCTTCTGAGAGGCTCTACAAAGTAGCTGACTAAAACAGATGTCGACACGTAGCAAACATTGGACCTAGATGAGGAATTGGAGGAAGGATGGAAGGCACTGAAGGGGATGGAAACCCCACAGGAGGACAGACAGAGTCACCTAACCTGGATTTCTGGGATCTCTTAGAGACTGAGACACTAAGCAAAGAACTTACAGGGGCTTGAACAAGGCCCCAGGCACATAGCTCATATGTAGCAGGCATGTAGCTCAGTCTCCATGTTGGTCCCCCAACAGCTAGAGCAGAGGCCATCCCTAAAACCTGACTGTGGTATCTATTCCCCAGCTGGGCTGCCTAGTCTGGGCAGGTACCCAGTTTCTTCTCTCAGAGGAGAAGAAAGATGATGGGGGAGATGTCTATAATGATGGGACCTGGAGAAGAACAACATTTGATGTAAATAAATAATTTAATTAAAAAAATCTATTTTCCAGTAGTACACATCTATATTACTAGGTAATATTTATTTATATTATACTGCTTCTTATGTTAGATTACAATAGTATCATGTGTATTAAAATATTGAGCATGGAATTGATATCCATGACTCTTGGAGATTACTTTTGTCATTGGAAATCACAAGATAGGATTTGGTTGCTTTATAAATGAGGAATAGAACCTATTTGGTGAGATACTTTACTATAAGTTTTAATTATAAAATATGCTCTACAATATATAAAATAATTGTATGGGAAAAAATTGTGAGCAGAAGAATTAAAAACTAAAATTTAGTTGTTAAAAATCTTGTCTAGCACAGTGTATGCCAGAATCCCTGATGAGTTTGAGGCCACTTTATATTCTTTCCTATTGTTCACACTTTAGTGCCATCTTGTCAAGAGTAATGTGGGATCAAAGATTTTTGTCTCAATAGAAACTGAAACAATGATGAAATTTTAACCCTTAGTTATGTTCACTGAGACCATGACAGACTTACATTAGATTCCAGCTCTCTGTAGCCTTCTTGTTCTCCTTAATTTTTAACTTAATAGGATTTTGCACTTTACATGGTGAAAGCCCTTTACCAGGAGCTGTGAGTATCTCAAAAGAATCATCTTACTTTTAACATAATGTCTTCAATAAATCTGCATATTTCAATATTATAAGTACAAAGAAATATCTTATACCATTTTGGCAGTGAAAATGAAGTATTCCACATCAGAACACAGGAATAATACACAACATTCAAATACTACTTATACTTTCCCCTTACGATTAGCTAAATTCAAAATAATTGTGGATGTCTACAAATGTATTCTATTACCCAATGCAATACAAATCATCATAGTCTCCTGCTTCAATCATTTGCATTTGTTTTTTCCTATTAGTATGCAAAATAGGCATTTTGTGCTCTACTCTTTTCCCATTTGTTACAAAATTAGATTAGTCAAACTGTTTACCCTAATAGATATTATATTTCCTCCTTAAAAATCATTTGAAAGACAAAAGGAAGTATATTAATTTCACCATATAAACCTATTTAATGTATCTGCTAATATCAGATGTAATATGAAAGCTCTGTAAAGAAATGTAACAAGAAATATGTATCTAGACATAAACTGAAAAATAAACTGCTAATAGTCTTGAGTGCTTTTACCTTAATCATTCACAGTGACAGTAGAAAGTTAGCTAGTAGATAACTTATATTATCTGCAATTATTCAATTCTATTGGTTTTCTATGAGCATGTTGTCATGGCAACATCTCTGTGGATGTACCAACCCATTATTTCATTAAAATGGTGCCCCAGAAAAGTTTTGAAATAGGTTTGCTCTTGACAGCTCATTAAACTGGTAACTTTTAGGTGAAGAGTGTATTGGGATATCTGAGGAAATATTACTCTCTACTATTGCAAAATGCCCAGAGCCTAGTTAAAGAAAAATAAAAGTCTTCCAAACTAGTCACATCCCAGATGATACCAACTGTTGAAAAGTTGCTATTAATCACTTGTATAAATTTTCTGTATTGTTTATTGATCCTACTGATTTAAAAGACAGGAAAGCTTGCTGTTTAGATTAATGGTGATACCTATTTTATCCCACCGGTGCTAACATCCAAATTGTATTTCTGTAACACCTGAAATTTTAACTTTACAATATTAAATATAGAGAAATGTATGATTCTGCAGAAAGAAGAAAGGATATTTAGCATACTTAGGATGAGATATCATCATTGGCTGATTGAATGTTCTTTCTGTTTGGATCTTAGGTTACTCATTTAGTTCATCTCATTGACTGATTCAAAATCCAAACTAGTTCTATCTGTGCTCTGCTTAATTTCACATAAAACAGTTTGCATCATTTGTAAGACATGCATTCTGAGAAGTTCAGGGATACTTGAGATCACAAGCAGTACTAAGTAATTTTTTTTCCTATCTATCTTGTGCATGTGCATGTACATGTTCCATCTTAGATATGTGGAGTAAGCAGATAAATCTCTCTTTGTGGGTAGCTCATAGGGAACATTTTAAAAATTATTCTATAGGTCATTTAGTGTTGCTGTCTTAGCTAGGTTTTCATTCTTATGAAGAGACATCATGACTAAAGCAACTCTTATAAAGGGAAATATTTAGTTGGGCCCAGCTTAATGTTTCATAAGTTTAGTGTATCATGGTGGGAAGCATGGCAATGTGTAGGCACAACTGATGCTAAAGAAGGAGTTAAGCTTTCTGTTTTGATCTTCAGGAAGTCAGGAGGAGATTCGATTGTTATACTGGGTGGGGCTTGAGCCCCATAGACTTGCAGCCACAATATAAAACAAAATTCATTTAGTCCAACTTCAAAGTCTCTTCTAGATTCATACAATCTAATTAAGTGTAATCTCCTATAAAATCAAAATGAAAATTTAGGTCACATACTTCCAACGTTCCATGGCAGAAGATATACATACAATTCCAAAAATGTAGGGAAAAAGAACACCATGAGGAGATACAGGACCAAAGTAAAACTGAGATGAGCAAACTCCAAATTCTGCATCTCTATGTCTGATATCAAAATGCTCTTCGGATCTCTATCTCTTTTCAGCTTTGTTGACTGCAACACACTTCTTTCTCTTGGTGGAGTTCTAGTCCTTGTTAGCAGCTTTCCTTGGCTGACCACACAGCTCTGGCAGCTCTAACCTCCTGGGTTCCCTAAGGCTATCGAGGCTTCACCTTCACAGCTTCACATGATGGTTACTCTAGGCCTCCAGGTAGGGACAGTTCTGCCATACACCTGACCTCAGAATCCTTAGTTGTAGCAGGAAATGCTGTTTTTTATTCTAAAGCCAGAACCCATAGCCAAAGTTGCCCAGATCTGATGCTTGCTGGGGTTGACTCAAGGGCCCCTCATTCAATTACATCTATACAGGTTTCCATTTCATGGTTTCCTTCACTGCCTAAGCTTGAATGTCCTGAAACGTGTTCTGTAGACTGATCTTGAACTCAGAAATTTGCTTGCCTTTATCTGCTAAGTGTTGGGATTAAAGGTATGTACCACCTTTCCTGGACCTAAGCTTTTCATTAATTCCTTTCACAATATGGAAGATAAACTGTGAGATCTAACCTGGTGGTCACCACTTCTTTAATTTGATTTAGTATCTTTAATAAACAGATGATGTAGAATTAAATTTATGAATTGCTGAACTCCAAAATTTTGCTTAAAGTTCTCAATCCACTGTTATCTTTTTAAAAATAAATTGAAGATTGTGAAGCCATGGATATTGAGTAAACAATTGACATTATAGAAAGTACCATTTTGTCCTCCAAACTCTTTATAAATCTCTTTAAAATTTAGTTTAAGATAATAATTTATATGTCTGTCATCACTAAAAAGTATTCAAATTTCTAATCATCATACTAAAATACTGAAATATCACGAGAATTTGAATATTTAAATTAAAATATTAAGGATATAATATCAATCATACATTAAGTGACAAAAACACCTATCTTACATTTGATATTTATATGTGTGTGTGTTTAAAGTGCAAGGGCAAAATGTACAGAACTGTCATTAATTAAAATACTATTATGGGGTGTTATCCATGTCATTATCATCTTAGTAAATAAAAATCTTCATAGACAAGAGAAGATTCACCTTACTATTCTTTCATCTTTAAAAGAATAAAATAGAACTTTGACTTTTGTGTTGCTGAGGTTCCTTAATTATTTGCATTCACAATAACCTCAGGTTTTCTTCTGAAATCATAAATGAATGATAAGAGCTTAATAAGACAATTGCTAACATAACATTTCAGTATTGCTATGATGCGATACTTATTGACAAGAGATATATTATTTCTGTCATTTGATTTTTGTTCTTGTGACACTTGTCTTTGGGGAAGAAAACAAAATATTCGGCACTAATCTGGGGCATATATCATATCAAGGGTGGCGTTTCCCAAGTCTAATTATGCACTTTCATCATTCAGAAGCCAAAAAAACATGGTCAAGATTACTCAGCATTCCTTCATCCTCCTCGGGTCAGCTCATTTTGAGACACAATTAAATTAATTTTCTCACACAAACACAACAGCAACTTCATGTTCTATTATCTAAGTACCTGAGTAAAACACAGTATTGTGAGTCAAAGACATTAACAGTAAAACCTGTACTTTCTTTTCTTGGAAACGGACATGCTTTAATGAGTAAAGGTGCTGTGCCTTTTCCTGATGGTTTCCAGTGTAATTGATGTGCTTTAGTATGTGGCTATAGTCATTGGTTATTAAGTAGAATTGGATATATTTCTTGAAGTTTGGCAAGATACAATCACATAACAAAGAAAAAGTAAACTATTTAGACTCCTTGCATAACAGGTGAGCAGTCTGTCCCAGAGATTCAATAAAGGTATTTAGACTACACTCAAAGGTATAATACAGACCTGAACCCAACAGGAATCAGGCCGCAATAGAAGCTAACATGTTACATTCCTTCACTACATTCCCAAATAAATCTTACTCCAGGACATAGTATAAATGGATAGGAAAGTGGCATAGCACAGTTGGTTGTTGCTAGGTCTATTGCTACGTATTGCAATATTAAATTCTATACTCAAAGGTCTTGGTCTACTGGGTGACTTCTTACGTTTACAAACTTTTGAAGCACAAACCTTGTTTCTTGATTTAAAGCCATTGGTTAAATAAAATTGGCTAGAGACAATTGCTGGAAGGATTAGAGGTAGACAGGTTAAGAATGACCTGGTTAGAGCAGGAGAGATAGGGAGGAAAGAGAAAAAATGAGAAGGAGGAGGAAGCCACCGTGAGGGGGAAGAAATCAGGAACACATAACTAGGAGAAAAGACAAATATCTGAGGTACACTTCTGGAGAGGTAGCCAAGCCTGCAGTTAAAAAAAAAAGTAAATTAAAGTGACCACCAGTAATTGTCAAAGCCAAATAAAATTACTATAGTCTGAGTCTCATTTATTTGTAAACTAGTAAGGGATAAGCTTAAATTGTTCTTACTACAACAGTTTCTTGACTAAGTTGCATACATGAAAACAATATACTCTTTAGAAATGACTGGACAAATAGTGGCTGATTGATGATAGGTTTTTCAATAAGGAGATCCAGCATTTCCTATAATATATTCACATATCATAAGATTTCTGGAAAAAAAAGTGAGATGCTGCTCACCTCAAATGTCATTCCCATCATTCTTATCTCCAGGTTTCATATACTTGGTTGTTTCCAATAATGGGCAAAAATCCTTGTAATTTCTATTTAACTCTCCAATTGAGGAAAATAATCCATTTTATTGATTGCATTTCCAATTAACTGCCCCACTTGGTCATAAGAGAATACTTGAAAAAAAAACAGATTTCTTGAACTATTTTCTTATTTAAATCATTTTTTATGTTGGGGATGAAACCCATTTTCTTGTTTTTATTTTATTTCTCTGAACAAATTTTTAATAAAAATTACACTTAAATATTTTCAGACAAGAAGACTTACTTCATTATATAGATTGAGTTACTTTATATTTTATTGCATATAATAGTATTTATTAAAGAAATGGTGGTTAGCCCATTAGAGTGTTTGCACACAGTAGGCTAATATTATTATAATAGCTTAATATATTCTTGTAATCTCTGAAAATAATTTTTCTTTCAGCTAGGTAAGAACATTAAGAGGCTCATATTTATAATAACAGTAAAGTGTTTCATAACGGAAAAAGTAATGATAAAATAACATTTAAAACTATTCATTGACAAAAATGTCAGTTTTCTAAAAAGGTGAGTTAAAAGAATAGCCAGGTGAAAGTCCCTTTATAGAATAAAACAGTCACTTAGTACTAGCATTTCAAAACCAAAACAACTTTACTGTAAAACACCTGCCTACCATGGGTCCACTCGTACTTTGATATTTTGCAGTGAATAAAGGTGGAAACTATCCTACTCATTCACTACCCACTGGTCAGCTTGGACTTTGGAAGTCTTATTCTTAAGCACTGAAAACATAATAAAGATTTGTGCAGTTGTATACTGGTTTTCAAAACTCTTCTTCCATAGTAGCGTGAACACCTCATAGTATTATGAAAAACAGCAATTATTTCCATTGAGTTACTTATAAATTAAGTCTTTAAGACTTTTTTGTAGAATACTTTATTGCCTAATGTTTTTAAATTTGTTAAAACTTTGATATGTTACTGAAACTATTATTAGCAAGGAACCCCTAATGAATTTATCATTAAACATTAAGTTTTCCGTCTCCCAAACATTACTTTATAACAGAGCAGTGTTTTCAATGTTTTTATTCCTTAAATTTTTTCCCTTGCATTTTTAAAAGTAATAGATTTTTCATACCAGGGCAAAGCTTAAGTTAAGCTTCCCAAAGTCCCTGGTTTTAGGAAGAAGTAGAGTACCTGATTGCTGAACAGGAGCTTTAAGTAGCAAAGAAAACAAATTGTATGGACTAAGCATTTCTATGGATCAAATTCCTAATACAGGTGGAAATGCTTTACAATGGGTTTCTTTTTATGTAAACTGAATTAAAATAGAAGCAAGAAGAGACTAATAAAGAGTAGGACTCACAGATACAGAATAGCAAGTGTAGAACAAATATGTTCTCACAGATATTTTATGAGAAAAATAGCTAATGCATGTTATTTAAGAAGAGAAGAAAAATCCTGCACTCTTTCAAATAACTTAAAATCAAATTTTGTAGTATTAGGTTAAATTAATTTAATTACAAGGTTTAAATAACTTACAAAATATACATCCCAATGCAGAATTATATCTGTATATTTCCTACTTATCTGGAAAGTAAAATTGTAACAAAATCAGATAAAAATAAGGAAGTTTTCCTTTCAGAATCATGTGCACTTTCAAATTCTGTGATTTTAAAACACACTACTCTATAGGCTGTGGCTTCCAGGTTTACTCGGGAATAGTAGAACTAATATAGAAACAAATTAAATAATGGCACGATTAACTATACCACATATCAGCTCATTCACCTCATCGTTATTTGTGATTGATATCATGTTGGTTTAGTAGTTTTTATTCAGGAATAATTAAAGCAATTTTATGATTAATTCCTAATGCATATTTATTTCAATGTATTATTATGGCTGTAAATAAATACCATCATGAGGTATATTGAAAGAGAATCATATACAAGTAACTCAAGCCAAAGTATCAATAAGTCCTAGTTAATATAAATGACTATGAAATTATTCACTTTTTGAGGTAGATATAAGGGAAAAGAAAATATATTAAAATATATCCCTTAATTTACTGTGCTTGTCTGAAAAACATACATACCCATATAAATACACATATTTATCTATTCTTGGATTATGTCCACAACACTCTCATTAATGTCTTATTGTAGAAAGCTAAAGACCAATACATATGCTATCCCATTGCCCCAGGCCATTAAACTGAATTTACTATTTCTGCCATTTCCACACTTCTCAGCAAAGTGGAAGACATTGTATTAAAAATTAATAATCTCAGGTTTATATAATTTGGCCTTTCTTACATATCCTCCAACTATAATAATTATTCAGATCAAAGAGACATTTTTGTAGGAGTTTAGACTACTTAAAAATATTAGAAAATATATTTTTCTGTTATTTCTTCCAAATAACTAATTCTCAAAATAGTCTATTTATTTGTCTTTTTATATTTGAATTCTAATAATTGTAATATTATTTATGCACATTTATTTTATTATATTTTCTGATTTTTTAGAATCTTATAATGCATATGTTGCATTTGATCTTATTATATAATTTGCATCCTCCCCTTCACTCCTTCCAGATTTATCCCTCCTGCAATGACTACAAGCTTACTGTCCTCTATACTTTTATTATAGTGCAAAGATTCTAATTTTATCTCTCCACATATTCATTGATGTGGGGTCATTGACTGAAATGTAATCAACCTACCAAGTCCAAAGCTTTAAAGAAAATTGATTGCACTGTTCACACAATCAATAATCTCTTAGTATCTTCTCAACTAAGGGTTAAGTTTATCATTATTTTTTTATTTAATAACATGTTTTAACTGAGAAAATATTTGTTTTGAAACATAATTATTTAAAATAATACTGTCTAATTTTTACATTTACTGTTTTTCAGACAAGTAAAGTATTTATCTACATTAAAAAATATGGTTACTGAATAATCATTAACACATGAGCATAAAGTCTGCCCCACAGACAAAAGTCTGCTCTTTCAAGCCCAGTCTTTCTGGAAAGCAGTATTGTACTTTTCTCTTATTTGTATAAGTAGTGCTTTGCAATAAGAACACCTGTGCTTTGACAATTTTAAAAAGTAAGTTAGTAAATGGTTTATTTGTGGTGTGTGTTCTAAGGAATTTTTTTCCTTTATTTATTAATTAGTTCTGTATCTTGTCCCAACAGATGGCAGAACTCATGTATTTTACTTCTCCACAAATTGTAGTGAAAAGTATAAAATTCAAGGTTTTTTTCTTATTGTCATTATACCCTGACTAGTAATGCTTTTGCAGTTTTTCTCCCAAGGGAAGGAATTTGGCAGCATTCTACCTTTATTTTCGGTGATGAAGCAAGGCAGTAAAGAAGAAAAGATTGTAGCGGAAACATTTTATTATGCATATGTAAATTGTTGTAATGGAAACATTGCATTGTGCATATGTAAATGATATTTTTAAGTTTCTTCACCACTGTCTTTCAATCAAATGCTTTGACCATATCTACAAAAGGAACCTTAAAAAGATAAATGTATTGTTCGTCCTAAGGGGCTGCAAACCCTTCAGCTCCATAGAACCTTTCTCTAACTCCATCATTGGGGACCGTGTACTCAGTTCGATGGATGGCTGTGAGCCTCTACATCTGTATTAGTCAGGTATTGTCAGAGCCTCTCAGGAGATATAGCTAATTAGTACCCTCAGAACTCCCAGAGATCCAACCGCCAACCAAGGAGTATACATGGTGGGACTGATTGTTTTCGCAGCATGTGTATAGTAGAGAATTGCAAAGTTGATCATCAATAGGAGGAATGGACCTCGGCCTTGTGAAGGTTTTGTGCCCCAGTGTAGGGGAATGCCAGGGTCAATAAACGGGAGAGGGTGGGGTGGCAGGCATGGGGATGGGGGAGGGAACAGGAGTTTGTCCTTGTTGTTTTTGTTTGTTTGTTTGTTTGTTTGTTGGAGAGGAAACTGGGAAAGGAGAAATTTACATGTAAATAAAGAAAATACCTAATTTAAAATAAAAAAAAAGATAAATGTATATCATATAGAATTAGAATTCATTGCTTACACTTTCTTGATTACTCTCAAAGAAAGATAGAATGCACTATGTGTCCTCCTATTTATAAAGGTAAAATTGAACCTGATGATTTCTCAGACTTTCAAATAATGCAATGCACATAATGATAAGGGCTAAGGACTAAATTTTAATACAGAACAAATGTCTATAATTTACAGAAGATTATTTTAAACTAAGACATTTTAAAAAACTAGAAGTGTTGGGAAATGGACCAGGTAAAGAGCTTTCTGCATGTATAGTGTTCTCTAAGTGAATTGAAATAACTAAATGACTAAACACTAAAGGGCGTCTTTTAAAATTGGTGGACAGGATAAGATAGGGGCTAACCAACAATAGCTGCCCTCACACTGAAGTGTCTGAAAACCCTAAGCAGCTCACTCAACAATGATATGTGTCTCAACTTTCTCATTGGCTCTGAAGGCAATGACAGATTCGCTGAAGACTTCATTTGTCTTTAGTCTAATTTTGAAAGCTGAAGAAGCTGGATTCTGATGTCACCAAGGAATGACAGGAGACCTACAGTGGAGAAAAGTGACTAGATGAACTTGGTGAGAAAGCAACACAGAATTAGTGAGGCAACAAGCAAAGTCTTTTTACTTTGGGCAGACTTTTATCTGGCTGAACAAAAGGATACATTTAGGGTAGATATTCCCATTCCACATGACACAATCTAGAGAATCTCTGAAGGTAATCCCAGAAATATACCTCTAAATTGATCTAAATTGGTCAATTTTCCAAGTAAGAATCTATGCCACCTTCCTATAAGAATTAGAAGATTTTATTTTCAGAACTGACACAAATGACTTCCTGGGTTGGAGCCTACTAGAAATCCTAGAAGCTGTGGAGATGGGTGCTGTCTGAGGAAAACAAGCTAACTAGACTACAAAAATTAACATGCAGAACCACCCACTGATATTTATCAACCCCTGGCTTCAACATTCAGTCTCATATATATCCATATTTACATACACATAGATGTACTCTCATACATGCAAACACATATACCCATGTACATATACACAGTTAAATGAAGAATATACTTAAACGTTAGCTGTATATGACTATTTAAACGTTAACCGTATATATTACTACTTCCAGAGAGAGGAATCATGGAGAATATACTAATTAGCTTTGGAAACAGCCACCGGGTGATGGAGGCATGCTGGCCTTTAATTCTAGCACTCCAGAGGCAGATATTGTCAGATCTCTGGGTTTGAGGACAGTCTTGTCTACAGAGTGAGTTCCACAATAGTCTGGTTTATACAGAGAAAAACCTATCTCAAAACAACAACAAAACAAGAGACTACTACCACCATCTCCACCACCACCACCACTACCACCAATAGTCACTACTACTACAACATAAGAAAAATGAAAAAAATAAAACACCTTCACCAACGAGGAGCTCTAAACCTTTTTTTTTTTTTTTTTTTTTTTTTTGGATCAGGAAGTGAAAACATTCTAAAAACTTTATTGAATTATAAAGATGCAAAACAAAAGATATGAAGACCATGAGAGGGTTAATGTTTCCTGCAGTAACAGAGACTTCATAGTGTACAGACACCCAAAGCTAAATCATTATTTTAACATGACTCTACGGTCCTGTAAAAGACAACAAACAGAATAAGAAACTGTTTCATACGATTTTCTGTGATGTAAGAATCCACTCTCTATTGTCAACAAGGGCAAATGTTCTTTGGAATATGTAGACCTTGGAACCCTGAATGTTTGTCATTTTCCTATTCCCAGAAGCTTATCCTTCACCCCTGATTTTTCTTATCCTGTTTCACATGAATTATGTCTTAATGGTTTCTAGTTCAATACAATCAACTACTTTTTCTTGTCTGACAGAGATCTAAAAGTGCTTAAATAGGCTGATGGCAACCTGCCCAGAATCAGCTGCAGGTAAAAAACAAAAATAAAAGGAATCAAAAAGTAAAGAAAGTTTGACCTACAGACAGAGGCTCTAAGTGAGATAATAGAGACAGCAGGCTCGTCTGTTGCTTTCTCTTCAGGGAGAACATGTTGGATAGTTTCCTGTTGATTGATTCTCTAAATCATCCTTTTTCATGTCCAATCTTTCCACAGCCTTTTCAGTTTTTCTAGTATATTTTCAAGCATGTTGATTCCCAGCAGTGTTAATACTGGCCTCTCCCCAAACAAGAAGTTATGAAAATCTTAAAATGAATGAAGTGGAATTTTGATACCATCCATTCATATGACAAGTTTATTACTGTTTTGAGGAAAAAATGTCTTGCTGGGTTTTGTTGTAGTCATTTTGTAGAATAGACAATGAAAACATTAGCTTAGTATTGCCATTTATTTTCCAATACAAGAGACATGTACAGAAATTTTATATGAACTCTCAAATTTATGCCACAGTGTGAAAACAGCTTAAGGAATTCATGAATGTCTGTTTTTGCCTTCCTGATACCGTCTGTTTCTACCTTCTCTAGTGCAAAAAAAAAAAGAAGTAGAAAAACATATAACTTGGAGCTGAAAGAATGATTTGCCTGGGAGATGCAGGCTGGCTTCTGACACTTCAGTTCATGTAATCTATGTTCTTTATGTTTTTTTCCAGCTCCCTAGAGAACCACTTCCCCACACTTTTCTAATTCTTCTATTAATAAAAATATGAACTGCAGTTACTGGTTTACAATGGGGCTTGTTGTTTCTTGGTCCTGTGTCAGGTAAAAGGAGGTGGAAGTTGTCTTAAATCTCTTCTAGCATCTTCATTGTTTTTCTGTTACCCTGTAGTACTGGCTTTGCATGTCACTTTCCACAGAGTTGGGGGAAAACTACTTGAACAGTTGCTCTTGTGCTTCTTATAATCAATAGATGGGCCCTCAAGTGAACAAGCCAGGGAGTAATACAGCCTTACTGCTAGCCTTTCATTGGCAATGTGTACAGTTTGTCTTCTCGCTTATTATACACTGTAAGAAAATTTTGGAATGCAATAAGAAAATTAATTATATAATAAATTATATTATTTATAAATATAACAGCTCTATCATATATTCATAGTTAAAGTTAGCATAAAAATCTTATTTGAAAATAGAAAAAACCTGTTTTGCTTTTACCTAGATTATTAGACTATGGACTATGGGCATTGTGGCTTTTTTTTTTTTTTTTGGTTTTTGGTTTTTTGAG